>PVJA010009586.1:0-48816 GCA_004027025.1 Myocastor coypus
AGAGGGGCCTGGCAGGATGGCTCAGTGGTCTAAGGTGCCTGCTTGGGAAAGCTTAGGCAGCTGCAGGGACCGAGGTTTGATCCCTGCACCACATGTTGTGCCAGCCCTGCCCTCAGGGCAGGCTGAGCTGGCCATCAAAATAAATAGATAAATGGACAAACAAAAGTTCTGAAACAAGAAAAAGAAGAAGAAGAAGAAGAAGAAGAAGAAGAAGAAGAAGAAGAAGAAGAAGAAGAAGAAGAAGAAGAAGAAGAAGAAGAAGAAGAAGAAGAAGAAGAAGAAAAAGAAGAAGAAGAAGGGTTTAGAAAGAGAGCTGAAAAAGGACAAGGAAATCTCTTCGACAATAGAGGGGACTGTTGATGAAAAATCGCGAAGTTTTGGTAGACTCTCATCACATACAGCTGCCTGATTTTTCTGCTGCTCAGCGAGCTAGCGTAGAAAAGCAACTAAGGTGGGGCTTTCTGTTGAGGGTGTGATGGAATTTTCCTGCAGTGTAGGGACAGAGGAAAAGGAGAGTTGGTGCAAGGGCAGCCCAGACAGTCTGTTGTGGAGTCACAGTCAGGCGGGAGACGGATTGGGAGCAGGGATCCCAAAGAGTAGACAGAAAGGAGAGGACAGCAGGGAAGACAGTGTTGGGGTCTCTCTGTGTTGAGAGCTTGAGAAGGTGGGGAGCTGGAGCCAAGAGGAGCAAGCAAGGAGTCATGATGACCTCAGGAAGAGAAAGAAATGGAGAAGGGGGTCTTGTGGGGAATGCAGGAGCTGGGGGAAGCAGAGGCTGAGCTGCAGCAGGGATGATGGGGCTGGACAGCTGGTCTCCAAGGCCTCTGCGGGGTCTGCAGTGCCAAGTATCAGGAGGTGCAAGACAAGGGGCGCAGGGACGTGGTGCATGCGTCTGCCTCCCTGCTGCAAAAACCAGTGGGCGCCTTTGCAGTCACCTCAGAGTCATCCCTGCTTCTCTAGCTGTGCATCCTCTTCCACTGGAAGGCCTTGCCCTCCACTCAGTCCTGCAGGTCAGAAACCTCCCACGCCTCCATTGCTTCATTTCCATCTCTGGTGTATTTCATGTCCTAGTAGTCTCCCTGGACCCCTGTGACCTCCCTGGTTTGTACTGTGGAAGGCACCTCTCTCCTCTAGGGTTCCCCAAAGTGTGACTCAGAATCTGCCAGTCTTCTGTTGAATAACAGAAGTTCAAACCGTTATGAAGCCTTCAAGACCCTTTAATATCTGTCTCTAAGCTCATGTTCGCCGTCTTCATCCTGTGCACACATCCCTTGAGCATTTGACCTCCCATTCACCACCTTTCTTTCCTCTGGCTGTTTCCTTGGCCTGGTGTGCCCTCTGCCTCTGCCAAGATGCCCTTTCAAATCTACCTCCATCTCTAGGAGCAGCTCAATATCAGCTCTTCCATCAAGCCGATTCCTCTTCACCTCCCTATCTGCAGCCAGAAGCAATATGCTCCTCCTGAATCCTCACAGGACTTTGGTTAAACTTCTTACAAGCACAGCATTGTGTCTGAGCTCCGGGCAAAGGCTCAAGTACTTGACCCTCCCTATTATGCCATGTGCATCTTCCAGGAAGAGCCAAGTTTTTGTCCCCCCCCTCCCACCAGGGCACCGGGTGTTATAGAGACTGTGGAGCTCATTGGGTGCAAACGGGAGGCTAGATTCTACCACTTGGAAGCCATGTGATGCTGGTAACCACTCTGAGTTCATTTTCCTCATTCCTAAGATAGGAATAATGGTGCCCATCTCCCAGATCAGTATGGGAATTAAATGAGGCTAGCAAAAACTAACAGCATTTGCCTGGCATGTGGTAGGTGTTAAATAAATATCTCTTGCTCCTCCCAGTCATGATTTTGAATATGTGGAAGGAGAGATGGAATACAGCAGATGATGTGGCCCTTGCGACCCTGTTTCCAAGAAGGCCCATTCCCTGGGCAACAAGGGACAACACTAAAGAGGTTTTCTCCTCTCCCTGATAATTTTACTTCAAAACTGTTCCTTAATGAGTATCTTTTATATTTGTAATTGGAAAGCATTTTTATGAGAAAGCATCTGTGTATAAGTGCATGCATTTAAGTATTCAGACGTATAACACACATTGAAATTCACATGGAAGGCCAGCGAGATGGCTCAGTGGTCTAAAGCACCTGCGGAGGAAACTTAAGGTCAGTGCTGTGACTGCTCCTTGATCCCTGGCACCACATGCTGCACACCCCCACCCCAGGGCGGGCTGAGCCAGCCATAACACAAACAAATAAATGAGGTGTTAAGAGAAATAAATTTAAAAAAAATCTTAAAAAAAAAAAGAAAGAAAGAAAAGAAATTCACATGGAGAAGAGCGTTTTTTTACTGACCTCTCACCCCTACCAGGAAACTTTCTGAACTTGCTCTGGGGAGTGTCCATCTGAAGACTGCTAGCTAAGCCTGCTGGAAAATGACTGTCTTTCTGAATGGGCCCAGAGACATCCAGATCCCCACAGAAATCCCTCTCATTCTCCATTTCTGCATTCAATTTCCTTTCATTTGTCTCCAGGGTACCTCCTGCAATAAGAAGTTTTAATTGTTGTTCCCCACCAGGATTGGAAAGGGCACATTGGGCATGTTTAATACTTTGCTAATTTGTCTTGTCTGTTGGCATGGATGATAGATGAGACACATTAAAGCAGGATTTCCTCCTTGGATCATGTTGCGCAGACAGCCGAGAGGGAGCCAGAGACCCTGAGGAATACAAAGGTTGCCCCAAGTTCCTAGGGGCTGGGAGATGCTGGATAAGGCAGGGACAGCTGAAAGAATAATCGGAGCCAGCCCAGCTGTGTCTGGGCCTGGTTTTCCTGTGTCCTCATTTTATGACATTGGGATGACGCTTTATTGTCTCTCTGGCCCTCAGCTTCAGCCTTGGTAACTTGAGAATGCAATACCTATTTCCTGAGGCCTCAGAAGATTAATTTAAGGTCATTAAAGAAAAACATCCTGCCTGGACTATTTGGACCATTAGTTGTTAGGTAACCTTGTATTCTATGATACTAACTTTGCAAAGGTATAAATAAATGTCCTACCTTAGTTCTTAAACTCCTCTGTGCATCAGGCAGAGGTCTCCCCTGAGCCCAGCTCTAGTCTCTTATTCTTTCTTCATTCTTGCTATTGTGTCTGTCTGAAGTATGCTGAGAGACCAACATGACTGTAAGCCTTTCCTCATGTTCAAGTCACTGCCCTGATGGGCAGGTCTTACTCCTGCAAACCCTGCCTCACCCAACTTTGTGGACTCTTCTAGCACAGAGTCTCTTAGGGTAGAAGAAGGATCCTGCAAAATCTGGCTCGAGTCCACCTGTCTGACCTTGCTTCTGGTTATAAAATCTTTTCTGGAAGCCTCCTCCCAAATAACTTAAGCTCTGGGTCTCTGTAATCTTTCCTCTTACAATTCTTGTCACCCTCTACTTCTCCATCTTTGTTTACCTTCATCTTTCCTTCCATTTCACCTTGTTTAGTAAGCACTTCCTCAGCAGCTCCTGCATTTGAAGTTTTAATTAAACATAACCTTCTTTAGAAGGAATCCTGCTCTGTTCTCCCAAGGCACTGCCTATCGTTTTGGAGTTGGCCCTTTGCAGCAAGTCACAGAAGGAGGAAGGATGCCAGTTGTGCCTGCTACTGAGTCAGAAGTGACTTCCCAAGGGTAGGAACATGAGACCGATTTGCCTTTGGGACTGCAACTCCTAGCCCAGGGCATGGCATGGGGAAGGTATTCAGTAGGCTCCTGTTGAATGAATAAATGAATGAACAAAGAAGAAATGGACAAATGACTGGATGGATGCCATAGTGTAAGGCTCCTTCCTCTGGCACAAATGAGAAATGGGAAAAAGATAAAGAAAACCTTTATTGATTGGTACAGGAGAGCTGACAAAGAGACACAAGTACCCTCAGAGAAGGAGGCAAGGAGACAAAGAACTTATCTGGCTGGGTTGGGCGTGGAGTTTTTATGGGCAATACAGCGTCCTCACAGGTGCTGATTGGGAAAGGCTCGGCAGGCATGGAAAAACAAAAAAGGAAGCTGAAGTTACCAGGGGGAAGAAGGTGGACGTCAGCCTAGGAGGGGCATGTCCTCGACTTAGGGTCACCTGCTTACTTGCTGCCATGATGACTCTGTGGACTTTCATGCAGGTGTAGGTCGACAACATAGCCCCTGTTCATTTAGAATAGCTTGGGGTAAGGGGCACTAATAGAATATGAGATGCTAAATGGATGGACATCATGTAAGTAGCTGGGATGGCTGCATGCATGTGAGCACAGTGTATGTTTGACAGTGACCTGGTGTCACTGTCTTGGCCATGGTTCATTTGTAGAGAAGTGGTCACAGGATACCAAGTGTTGCCCATCTGTTAGCTCATTTGATACTCACACCACGATGCTGGTGTCATTATTCCCCAAATTTTACAGATGTGGCTCAGAGGGACAAAGCAACGAGGTGCCTGGTAGTCATGCTCTAGCTAAGGGTGGTACCAAGAGTCAATGCATGTCTGCTTTCTTGTGCTACTGTGCTGGAGTTCTGAGGGTAGCGCAGTAATGATAGTGCCCCTGCCTGTGCTGAAGAGGCAGGTGGAACACCAGCACATCATAAAGGCTAGGGCAGAGGCTGTGTTTTGTATCCAGAGTGCGTGGGCTTACTAAAATTAAAACCTAGAGTTCAACTGTCCTAACCATTTGGACCCAAGAGCTGAAGTGTGATAGGACACCATCCCCTGTACCCTGAAAAAGGTCAGAATCTCTTTCCAGGGCTGATTTCTAGGTTACTCTTGTCATGAATGAAGAATTGGATGAAATCAATGCAAAAGATAGTAGGTCTGTACATTTATTACAAATAAGAAAAGAAACACTACAAGAAGCTGTATGGAAAGGAGTGCAAAGCTAATATGAGATGCAAAGCTGTAAGAAAATTCTTAGAGGCTTTTGGGGTGAAGCTTGCCTGAGGTCTCAGAAGGCTAACTTGGGCTGAGGTGTGAGTCTTGGAGATTCAACTAAAGCAGTGGAGAGGAGAAACTCCATGCTGAGAGGGGACACTCCGTGCCACCGTGATTCTGGACAGGGGGTGCCCTAAGGTGGTGCCTCAACCTCTGAGGATGCCCACATGCAGCTGGCTGTACTCTGCTGCTGAAGCAGGTCACAGCAGCCTCAGGTGAGAAACGCCCTCCCTGCATCCTGTGGAAGAGGAGACACCCTAAAGTCACAGGCTCACAGAAAAGTATCTGTAGGGACCTGAAACATTCCCCATTTTCTACCATTCGACCAGACCCCCTTTTCCAGTTATATGATGTGTGATTGAACTATATGTGGTTTAAAATTGAAGTATGTATTGTGGTAAACAACATTGCTGCAACTCTCTTCAAAATAAAACATTTTCCCTCATGCTGGATGTGCTTATCCCTGCATTCTTGTTTTCTGAAGCAACTCTAGAAGTCTTCCTTCCAGAGTGTCATAATCAGGTGTGATTAAAAAAAAGCCCAAGGAGCCAGTAAGATAGCTCAGCCAAATAAAGCACCTGCTTATGCAAGTTCAGGGACCCCGGTTTGATCCTCAGTACCACCACACGTCTTGTCAGCCCGACCCCATATGCGCTGAGTCAGCTAGAGTTTGGGTCTGGTGGCGCAAGCCTGCAATCCTGGCACTGGTGAGGCTGAAAGCAGGAAGATCCCTAGGAGTCCGAGCTGCATAGTGAGACCCTGTACCAAAAAAGCCACATTCAGTGCTGCAGCCCTGTACCTTCCAACAGAGCAAATGGTGCTGTGTCCTTGTTTACCTCATTCCCCAGATCTGACACTGTACAACTTCTGTTTCTCCTCTGAAGTCAAAATGACCCCCCACCTTTCCTCTCCTCCCCACATATACTTGGGCATATGCTTTTAAAATCCTACCTAACACCCATTTATGCCTTTTACTACCACATCATGAAAATTCTTGTTCTTGATGAACACTAGCACACTGCAAGTTGCACGCACCATGGTGGGTGAGTCACACTCCTCCATCCTGGCTTTCAGGGACTCTTTGGGCCCTGTCTGGTGACCACAAGAGTGACAGGATAAGTGTACTTGAAGAGAGGGGCTTTTGGAGAAACTTTTATTTTTTTTTTAATTTTTTTTAGGGCAGAGTCTACAGGGTGTTCAGGGTCTCACTACTAGATTGGACTTGCAGTGATCCACCTGCTTACAGCTTCCCAAGAGCTGGGATTACAGGTGTGCGCCACCACACCCAGTCTCAATTGCCATCTCAGCATGTCCGGAGGGCAGGGTTGGCACAGCAGGCCTGGGGATTGAACCCCCTGCCCCTGTGACTGCTTGCAGGAGCTTTAATCCATTGAGTTATTTGGCTGGTCCTGCAGGGAGGAATTCTTATAGGGAGAGAAATTAAAATTTTTTCAAATGAAATCAAAATTTTAAATAAAGCCTGCCAAGGACGCCCACCAAAACCAGATGGACATGACCAGAAAGGCCTAATGGGCAAGTCTTCCTTTGTGCAACCCATGCTTGTTTAATGGGTGGCTTTGCAATGGCCTTAAGATGCTTAAACTCCCTTAGCAACCCAAGGTGTAGCCCAGTCCTCCAATCACAATGCGCCAAATCTGCCTTTATACCTATCTGCTTGCCTTCCCTATAGAGTTCCAAAACCCCCAATGGGCGGGGCTCTGACCCTTTGGGAGAGAGATCCCATCAGGCCCAGCAGTGTAATTAACAGCCTCTTAAACCTTCTTGGTGCTGTTTCTTCCTGCGTTTGGGCTGTTTTCTGTAACATTTTGAAGGGATTGATGGCAGTGTCTTTTACTGTAATAAATTCTGTGATTGAGCCATCCATCACAGCTTTGGATCATACCTCTGCTTGGCAACTTCCCACTCTTCTGATTTACCAAACAAGCTCACTTATCTCTTTATGTCTCAGTTTTCCTTTTGAAGGCTCTGGGCCACATAAAACTCAGCATGTAGGGGCTGGGGAGATAGCTCCATGGCACAAGAGCCTGCCTGGCAAGTGCAAGGTTGTGAGTTTGAACCCTGGTCCCGGAAAAAAAAATCAGCACGAACGCCCGTGCTTTCTGGCATGTTGAGCTCTCTTTTGTTCCAGGGATCTCCATTATGAACCTTAGTAGCAGGCAAGGAAAAGGTTATTTCCCTCCCCTCCAGTTCCTGGAAATACACTGGTTTGTATTTAGCTAATGACAATTGTTTTCAAACAGAAAAGCCTAGGTACTTACGGCTTTTCAAAAAAAGAAAAAATTATGCTTCATTTATGCATAATTTACAAACAATAAAACTGACCACATTGATGTGCACATTTTGTGAGTCTGACAACTGTATGCAGTCATATGATCATGAAAATAATTACTGGTTTAACCAATACCAGATTCCAGCATTGCTATCTGTGTTGCAGGAAGCAACCCAGACTCATTGCCTCCTGTAGTACTTCCTGTAAGAAAGAGCTTCTATTTATTTATTAGGTACCAGGGATCAAACTCAGGACCTTGCACTTGCTAGGCAGGTGCTTATGCCACTGAGCTATCTCCCCCATCCTAACATGCAACAGTTTCACATAGCCTTCCACCATTTTACACTGTAGAAAGTGCTATTGCATCCATTAACTTATTTAATATCTTCCTGTTTGCCAGAAGCTAGACAGGCCCTCAGATGAATTTACCCAGAGCTGGATGATAAAAATACTCCTCTCTGAGCACCTGCCTTTCCCTTGCCGGGCATGAGGCTCTGTCCATGGGCAGGTGGATGGTTCCACAGCATTGGGACTAGAAATACCTTGGTGACTGTACAGCAGCCTGTGATCTCTGTTCCCACCCAGTGCTGTGTGCTAGAGGAACCGTGGGGAGGGGGTGGGATGGGGAACTGATCCAGAAGTAATTTGGAACTTAGGGCTCTGCAGCCAAGTCCCTGCTGCTCTGGCTGGGGCTCCCGGCCATATGAAGAGGCCTTTCGGCAGAGGAACCCTGAGTGTTTCCAGAGAATCCAGCTTTGTTTTTCTAAAGCCTAGTTATGAGGGTGAACGGAAGTCCTCAGGTGAGTAGGGCGATGCAAGGCAGCTCCTCTTGCATCTCTGGGGATCTTTTTTTTTTTTTTTTTTTAGAATTTATTTATTTATTTATTTTCTTGTTTCAGAACCTTTGTTTGTTTATTCACTCATTTCCATGGCCGGCTCAGCTCGCCCCGAGGGCAGGGCATGTGGTGCCGGGGATCGAACCGCAGTCCCTGAAGCCGCCCAAGCTTCCCCAAGCAGGCGCTTTAGACCACTGAGCCATCTCACCGGGCCCCTCTCTGGGGATCTTTGCAGGTCTAGGACCTGCACTGAGCTGATGTGGAAGGTGGATTATGCGAGCTCCCATGGCAACTGCCTCTGAGCAGATGAAGCCAGGTGCAGTGCAGTGTTTTATCAAGACTGCCTGGGGCAATGATTAAGAACCAGAGTGTGGAGGACCACCTGACCAGCTCTCCTTGAAGGAAGAGCAACTGTCTCTATTTTGACTTGAGTCTGGCCCTATTTCCTTGTATTGATATGTAAGAGCTGGCTAGGACTTTTGTTTATCCTCTCAATTGGCTTTAAGCAATGTGTATTGGTCTAGCTGAGGTGTTGGTGATAGCCTTTGAAGGAGGCATGCGTGTCTCCCTGGTAACCTACACCTGCTGCTCCTTAATGTGAGCCAGGTTGTGACAGGTTGAAGAGCTGATGCTCCAGGCTGCCAGCTGGGAAGGAGCCTGGAGACAGAGGCTATGACTTCCTGGGACTTGAAAGATTACATCAAGGGGCCGGGGAGATAGCTCCATGGCACAAGTGCCTGCCTGGCAAATGCAAGGTTGTGAGTTCGAACCAGGGTCCCGCAAAAAAAAAAAAGAAAGAAAGAAAGACTACATCCAAGCTGAAGCACCAGACTACCCCAAACATTAGATACTATCTAAATAGCCTTATGCAGATTACTCTCTCTGCATATCCTCTGCAGGTGGCAGATGTAAATGTAGGACCCCCACCTAGCTCAGCTCACGGTATTCACCTACCTACCACAATTCTCAGTCATTCCTCCTCAAGCCTCTCCTCCATTGAATAAAGCCGGGTGAGGCCTTGGATCCCTCTCTTTGTTCCAAAGAACCTTCTTTGTGGCTCAACTTAGAGCCCCTTGACTCCCCAATAGTTGTAAATATGTTTTAGTGTCTTTATTTTTGCCGTGGGTTGCATGGGAAGTGGTAGGTTGGAATTACCTTGGTGAGATTCCAATGACGTAACTTTGGGATTACAAATACTGACTTCTTGGATCAAAATGAGGACCTAAAAGGGACTCCACATTAGAGGACCCAAATCCTGGTGCCAGCTGCCATGTCCACCTGCTGTTTCTGTCTGAACAAGCTTCTTGCCTTCCCTTTAATTATATTATTTACAGAGGCAGCAAGTTGATGATTTATAGATGTCCCCTAGAACTGGCACTTGAGGACTCCATGCAAGGGCACCTAAAGGGTGCGAGGGTATATGGGACAGTAGCCTGTCAGGGGTTGTATCTAGATGTCCCCCTCCCCAAGGCTCATGCGCTCATAGTTGGGGCCTTGGGTGTGGCCAGAGCCTGGTGTATTCTGGGTCATGTGTGCTGCCACCCACTGATTGGTCTGCCAGAGTTCTGGGTGTGGGTCAGACCTATCAGTAGATCTGTAGCCTACATGAAATAAAAAGGGAAGGAGAAGGAGAAGGCACTCTTCTGCATGCCCAGCCGCTTAGCGCTTCTTCTCTGCTAAACCACTCTTTTTTGGAGCCAGCTGACTGGGATGAAACCTCTGTGCACTGTGAGCTAACATGAGCTGCTACTCCTTTAACTTGTGTGTGTTGGTATTTTGTCCCAGCAACGAGAGAGTAGCTAAGACACGACCACACCGAGTTTTCGTGATGGAGTGAAGGGAGGAGCCTGTGCTTGTGCTCCGTGACGCAGGAATCACGACGAAGCAGCCCCGCCAGCCCCACTCTCCTCTCCATGCCTTTGCCCATGGCTCACACGCTCCGTCTCCTTGTGCTTCCTCCTCCAGTACAAACCCCAGTGCATTCCCCTAGTTTGTACACATCAGTATTTGCAGATTTTCAGAGCAGGCAGATATGGAATCCAACATGGGCCACAATGCTGATCTGTGCCCGCTAGGAGGGTTGAGGCTGCCAGTGGCACCTGGCTGCAGAAGACAGAATCAGGTGGAACAGGCGGCAGCTAAGAGTAGCAGCCCCTTGATGAATGATAGATGCTACAAAATAATAATGGCATGTCTGTAGTCAGAGAGCCAGAGACAAGGCTCTTCTATGCCACAGGGGCTGCCAAGGACAGCAGCAGCAGAAATGTGGTTTAGCTGTGTCCCCTGGAAGCCCTTCCTCCTTGACTTCCTGCCAAGAAAGGCTTGGGGCGGGAAGCCCAGAGCTGGGCCCTAAAACCAAACTTACCCAGCTGGAGACAGAGCCGCGTTCCCCGCGTGTTCACTCTGCGTGTGTGTTCAGCACTGACTGTGTGCAGGGTTTGGGCAAGGGGGCCTGGAGCCCCATCTCCTGCCTAGGGCCTCCCATGTGGTTCTGGGGGAGTAGATGGGGGAATTCCAGGGGCTTCCTGGGCGCAGATGAGGGTTGCTGGTGGTAGTTGGGCCTGCCGGGGTGCATCTTTCCATTGGTGGGGACAAATGTCAAGTCCCAAAAATTTCAGGGAAGAAAACTTTATTCAGGTTGTAGTTTCAGAGACATCTGGACAGAGAAAAATGGCTCCTCCTTCAGCAGCCAGGAGCAGAGAGCAGGTCAAGGGCCAGAGAGAAGGGTGGGCCTGGACAGCGCTGTCCTCCAAGTCACCACCTCTGTGGCCCACCATCCCCACAGCAGAGGAGCACATGGGTGGATCGGCCAGCAGATGAGTACAGCATGTGCTTTCTGTGATCCTGTCACCTCCAAAGCTTCCCCTCTGAATGCATGAAGCATTGGGGGAAAATTTTTGATCCAAAGCATAGCAGCTGGGTACGAGAAATGGTGAATGAGGCAGAAAGGCTGCTGCTGGGGGAGGGGTGCAGGCCCCAAGGGAGGTGAGCTGGGAGGAGTTAAGTGTCCACAGGCGCAGCCAGTGTGCATCCATGCACCCCAGAAAGGATGGGAGCAGGGAGGGAGCGATGGGTGTGGCACTGCTGCAGCTGTGGGGAGCAGCATGCACAGAGGGGTGTGGCAGGAGCCCCACTGGCCTGGAGCAGTCCGAGAGCCCAAGTTCCTCAGGGCATCTTGTTGCTGTAACAGCCACATCCCTTCAAGGAGCCCTTGCACTGCAATGCCAGTGTCCAGCAGAGGAGACTCTGCTTGAAGCAGGTGCAGTGCTTGCTTCTTGTTCCTCATTCAGGTTTGTCTTGTGCCATGAACCTTTGGTCACTAAGATGCCAGGGCTAATGAAAGTGCAGATCTCAACCATTTTAAGAAAATAGCCAAAGGATAACATTTGTGGTCATTTTCCAAGTCTTAACTGTTGTTCTAAGAATTTCTCCTGTGGCACAGAGAGCGTGAGTGCTTACAGTCACACAGCTGGCAGGTGTCCCAGGTAGGATTTAAACTCAGAGGCCAACAGGTTAACCACAACAGCCAGTGTATTTCCTGTACATAATAGGTATGCTGCCACATGAGCTTACAAACTGGTGGAGAGAGATGGAAAAATCAATGAATTGATGAAATAAATCACTGCTGGTTGTAACAAAGACAGCTGTCAAGACAAGAGGGGAGCTGAGGCTCCTTTTGAATGGGACAGGCAGAGTGGGGAAGACTGGACAAAAGATAAGAGGTGGGGTAGAGGGCCAGGGAGACAGCTTAGTAGACCAAGTGCTTGTCTGGCAAGTGCAAGGTCCTGAGTTCAATCCGCAGTGCCACAAAAAAATTTTAAAAAAGAGGTGGGGTAGAGAACAGTGAGGAGCTGGCAGGACTGCAGTGGGCACAGAGGGTGAGGGCTACAGAGGCAGCACAGAGGTGAGCATCTTGGGGGCGGTTCTGAGATCCTAGGCCTCAGGGTTGTAGCCAACACCTGTAGGAAGCCATAGACTAGACAGCTGGCCCAGCTGCTTGTGCTAACAGAGCCAGGCTGATGCCAGGCGGAAAATGCCGATGAACCTGACAAAACACCAAGTGTAGCACTCATTGCTGGAGAAATGCTGATTGTAGGGCAAGGGATGGAGAGCTGAAGCCTGGAGCGTCTTGCAGCATCAAAGTCAGGATGTGCTCAAAAGAAAACCCACAGCAGTCCAGGTAAAATGAAGGGACGCAGAAGCTAGTGACAGGATCCTGAGCCAGGGCTGTAGCAGTGTGAGCTGAGAGGAAAGAAAGTGGTGTTGGATTAGAACTCGAGTGATACAATTACTATCCATGAGGGCAGAAGGGCACAAATGCATGGCTCAATGAGTACGTCACTCAGTAGAACAGAATGGAGAAAGCCTGCCTGCAAAGATTTCAAAATAATTATGTAGCACCTCTGTTCCTAAGAAGACAAGCCTCAAATCTCCACTCCTATTTGTGGGCAGCACAGTGAGCTCCTTCTACAGATGATTGTGTGGGAAGGAGATGGACAGAATGAGTAACTCCACTGAGAAACCTAGAGACCTCTGCCAGGGGTCAAGGCCAGCATCCACCCTGACCAGTCATACTGACAACATGCAGCTCCCTTGGTGCTAGGTGACGACCTCCAAGGTCTTCCTCCCCAGTCTCAAATCCCAGTCCGATCCTGAGACATCAGGCAAGTATGGGACATTCTGCAAAACTCCTAACCAGTCTTCTTCAAAAACAAGTTAAGTCTGAGACACCATCACAGGTAAGAGGTGACTTGGGGGGCCCGACAGGATGGCTCAGTGGTCTACAGCGCCTGCTTAGGAAAGCTTAGGCGGCTGCAGGGACTGCAGTTCGATCCCTGGCACCACATGCTGTGCCAGCCCTGCCCTCAGGGCAGGCTGAGTTGGCCATAAAAATAAATAAACAAACAAAAGTTCTGAAACAAGAAAAAAAAAAATTCTAAAAAAAAAGAGGTGACTTGGCAAACGAGACAGCCTGGAGCCCTGGATGGGATATTGAGGCTGAAAGAGAGCATCAGGCTAAACTGAAGGAATTCTGAACACATTCTGAACTTTAGTGCCTGAGGGAGCACTCTTGGTCTGTTACTTGTGAATGTATCATACTGCTGAGGAAAGTGCTGGCAACAGGGGTCTGGGCTATGACCCTTATCACTGGGACACGTACGGTGTCTCCATCACTCTTCTCTCATTGCTGGAGCAAAATACCCAACACCCAAAGTGAAGGAAGGAAAGGTTTATTTATTGGAGGTATCAGTCCATACTCAGCTGGCTCCAAGGCAGAGTGGCACATGGGCAGAGAGCAGCTGTTTATGGTGGCAGAACACAGCAAACAGCAAAGGAGGAGCAGTGGCTATGGCACCTAGCAAGCCTCTTTCCCTTCCTTACGTTGTATGCAGATTATGAACCCTAGAGCAGGTGCGGCACTCACACTCATAATCCTTGAACTGGATCATGAATTAGTCACAAACTGTAGAAGCTGCTCCATTGACTGCATGAAGCTTTAGGGGGACACCCAGACACAAACCACAACAACACCTGGCTCCCACAACCTGAAGGAGGAGAGGCTTCCTTTGGCTCATGTTTTGGGCCATGGACAGCTGGCTCCAAGGCAGGAGGGCCTGGTGGAGAAAAACCTGCTCACCTCATGGTGGTCGGGGGGTAGAGAGAGCAGAGAGGAGCTGGGGCAGGTGTGCAGATGAACCCCTCTTGGCCATGCTCCTGGAATCATGGCCCCACTTCCTAGCAGTGCACGTATTTGTAAGAACTTACGAGGCCTAATCTACCATGAGAATCATACCCCTGATCCAGCTACTTCCCCAAAGCTCTACCTGCTTGTATGAGGCTTTTGGGGAACAGATAGATAGACACCATAACAACTGGGGAAACTAGTTAGGGGTTGTATAGGAACTCCTACTTTCCTTTTTTGTATAAGTAGAAAACTATTCTAAAATTAAAAGCTTATTTTAAAAACTTAGCTGACTGGGTTCATCTAGTGAAGAAACAAATAGCTCTGCATACTTACTAAGATCTATGTTTTTTTTCTGTTTTCTCAAGTAATCTAGGGCCAGTGAGATAGCTCAGCTGACTAAGCACCTGCTTAGGGCAATTACAGGGATCAGGGTTCAGTCCCCAGCATCACATGCTGCACTGGCCCCGTCTCCAGGTGCACTGAGCCAGTGACCGAGTCTGAATGCAGTAGCCCATGCGTGTAATCCCAGCACTGGGAGGCTGAAAGCAGGAGGATCACTATGAGTCTGAGCTGTGTAGTGAGACCCTCTTCCAAATACATACATACATAAGTAAATAAATAAAGTAATTGTTATCATTTCATTTTTTTTATTTTTTCTTTTTAAAATTTTAAAAATTCTTCTTGGTAGCAGGGATCAGATTCGGGACCTTGTGCTTGCCAGACAGGCACTTAAGCCACTGAGCTATCTTCCTAGCCTTCAATATTCAGTATTAAACTTAGAGTTTAAGAAGAATATTTTTAGCTTTTAATTTTAGAGGCAGGGATGAATATAAATATTTTAAGAAAGCCATTGAAGATCTCTTTAGTTCACATAGTGGTTAAAAAGGTAATTGACAGAGATGTGGGTGTTTTGGTTAGTTCCTGCAGCCATAACAGAATGCTTTAGGCTAGATGATATATAAAGGACAGAAATTTACTTCTTGCAGTTCTGGAGGCTGGAAGTCCAAGGCAACCCAGATCTGGCATCAGCGGAAGGCTCTCTCCCCTTATAAGATGCTTCATGTGTTGGTTTGGACGAGAGTCCTCTGAAGGTCTGTATTGGTTCTCAAGGTAGTCAGACTGGAGGCAGTGAAACCTCTGGGAAGCAGGATCTCCCGGCTGGCCTTTGGTCCTGAAGGCCTGTCCTAAGTGTGATTCTGGGACCCATCCTCTTCTCTCCTGCCCCCTGGCTCACAAGGTGAATATTCACTGCAACACCAATGCCTGCCACTGTGGGCTGCCCTCCCCAGGGAGTCCCTTTCCCAAATCAGTGGGGTGAACCAGTCTTACAAATGAACCTTCATGATTCTCAGCCAAGATAAATCTCTTTGTGCATGAAGACGACTGGGCCTGGTATGTAGCTATAGTGGTGCGAAGATAACATGGGGCTGCTGGATATATCACAGCGGGGGCAAAAGGGGGCCACTGAGTATCCTTGGTGCAGGGGGTTCCTTCCATCCGTGCCATCGTCCAGCCCTACCCAGGAGCTGTGATGGGCTTGGGAGATGACCAGGTTAGCAAAGCAGATTTCTGGGCAGATCCTAGGAATGTGACCCTGGAGACCCTATGTGGTACCCACACTCTCACTTAGATGAAGTTTCCCAGCTTTGGAGCCTGGCTGCCAAATATATACACACACAAGATAGTGAAGACAGTTGTGCTACTGTCATTGACTCATTGAGAGGAAAGGGTTATACCTATATTGTTTGATCAGTTTTTCATGCCTGTATCTTATAATATGTGCATCTACTTTTAAGAAAACAATATATAATGTACTGACCATTATCACTCTCTTACAATCCTGTTTAGAAATTGTACACCACTGTTTTTAGTCCTTGCTTTTCTTTAAAAGAAATGAGGGGCTGGTGTTAAATCGCTTGCTTACACAAGCTCAGGCAAGTGCAGGGCCCATGGTTGGTTCCCCAGCACCACATGCCCAGCCAGCCTCACCCCCAGGGTGGGCTCAGCTGGCCAGAGTCAGGGCATAGTGGCACAGACCTGTAATGCCAATGCTGGGGAGGCTGAAAGCAGGAAGATTGTCCTGAGTTCCAGCTGCATAGTGAGGCCCTGCAACAAACAAATGCATTAAAAAAATAAGTAAATAAAGTATTTAAAATTTTTAAAAATAAAAAAATAAAATGAAATAAAACAAATGGAATTAAATTAAAATTAAAAAAGAAGTGAGCAGCTTGGTCCTGCTACCCATTTCTGCCCCACAGCTAACTGACCATGCATTGAACGCTTCGAAATTGGGAGACAAGCGTCTGCTTCAGTTGTGTCTCGTTCCATGATGGAAAACACAAGGGACGAGCCCTTGTCCCCTACGCACTTCCCAAAGGCTCCACCTCTCAATGCTGTTGTCTTGGAGGTGACATTTCAAGGCGGACTCCAGAGCACACAGTATCCAAGCCATGGTATTGAAACCCAGGCTTGCAGCTGAAAGCTGGTCGCCTAGCTGATGGGCTATTTCTCCATCATCACAATGGGTATCAACCCTTTGGTGAGGATTAAATGTGATGGGGGAGCCTGGAAAGCTCCTGCCCCCTGCTATGCTTTTCACAAATAACTATTACTAGGGAAATCACAGGTGAGCAACTTCAATTCCTAGATCTATTGGGGCCACTGAAGCCTCCAGGAGTGCAGGCCCTAACCACTTGCAGGCCTTAATTAAAAGCAGGGTCAGAAGCCAGGTGTGGCAGTTCTTATGGTTGATACATTGTGTCAACTTAGCAGACTGGGTAGGAACTAGCCGTTCTGCATCCTGGGGTAAAAGGACCTGCAGTTACCTCTTCTGGGTTGTATGACTCAGCAGGGTCCTTTGTAAACATCCTGAACCTCTGCAAGAGCAGGAGAGATTGTGGGTGTGAGGACCTCCTGGCTCAGGGCAGGTAGGCTGCAAACAATAAAAGCCAGGCAATGAGGCTTCCTCCTAGCGGTCCTTCCTTTTGTTCTTGCTGCTTTTGCTGTCCTCTGGAACCTGGCCCCTGGGCCATGTTGAGGCAGTACTGCAAATTTGAGCTCAGCCTGGGAAATGTAGCAACTTAGTGAGACCCTATCTCAAAATGCTTTAAAAAAGGAAAAGAGGGCAGAGGCTGTAGCTCAGTGAGAAGGCCCTGGGTTCAATCTGCAGCACAAATAAGCAGGGTCAGAGTCCACCATCTAGACTCTGCTGTCATCTCTCATAAATGCCCAGGTGACCTGGACAGGTGCCCATGAGTAGGGTCTTGGTGTGCGGCTGGCCTGACTAAACCTTGACATGTCCCTGGACATGTGACCTTTCCTTCCACCTGTGAAAAAAAGGAGTAAGGGCTAAAGACAAGAACTTCCTTTCCAAGAGTGCAGGACCTACTTCCCAAGTAGCCCTGCAGCTGCAGCTAGGTGTACTAGGCCCTTGGTGAGTTCTGTAGAGCTGGCCAGCTGCTTTTCCCCACCTGCTTCAGGTCTGCAAGAATCACTAGGTGGCCCACGAGCTGTTTGAAGGAAAACAGAATCGGTGTGCCTCTTTACCCCCAGTTTTACAGATATAACTAAATGGAACAAATTGCTTTATTTCCATCTGAATTCCTTTCCTTGTGGCTTATTTTGACACTCGGGAAATACATTGCCATCTACCCCTCCAGCCAGCTGCTTCTAGGGAGCAGAATGGATCATGATTTAATGGAGACAGCCATCTGTTACAGTTTAAAACTCCGAATGAAGGAATATACCAATCAGAACCAAATTGGCCATTAAGTCATTAAGTCATTACAGCCCATGACCATAAGCATAGGCATCCGGGTCTTATGGAGTGGTCCTCCTATAAGCTGGAGGGTTGGAGAGTGGCCCAGGCCTCCATGGGACGCTGTGCCTTACGCTGGGAGTGAGGTCCTGGGTGTCCCTTGAAATAAAACTGCTTCTAAGGCAGTTGGGTCAGGGATGCTTCTCTGATCTGTCTGAAGTGTCACAGTGTGCCACATGGATTCACACCTGGGGCATTGTGACCTCCAGCAGCTAATCTTCAGGAGGAACCCTGTCAGTCAGAGCGGCTGGCTGGTGAGTGCTCAAAATCCTGCTGTTTCTGCCCATGGTTTCACACTTGGGCTTTTTCTGTTACTGTTACAAGTCTTTTCTTCAGGTATTCTTTGGTAGTTGTTTCTAGGTCTTACAGCTTTGCACTGGTCTTTGTCTATGTATGTTATCTCCACAATCCATTGGAGATAGGCTGTGGGTGTGCAGTTGGGTACTTCTTCCCTTTTGGCTCTGTGACTCTTCTCCAGGTGAACAGAGAGATCCACAAGTGCAGGGTAGAGCAGCTGGGCCTCCATGTCGGTCAGAATGGGTCCTGGGCTCTTTCAGCAATGATTAGCATCTACCATTTGATCCCAGGAAAGTCAGTCTTAGGCCTCCCAGCACATGTGGAAGCAGGAACAGGGAGTGAATTAGGCCACATGATTAAAAAACAATAACAACAACAACAACAACAACAAAAAGCCAGTGAATATTTAAAATAATGTTTTTTCCTTAAAGTAAACGACAGGTTGCCATGAATCCCCTCAGAATCCTCCCTGTGACTTCCAGCTCAGTTTCCCCATTGTTCTGACACTTTCTTTTTTTTTTTTTTTGTCTTTTTGAGACAGAGTCTCGCTATGCTTTTCAGGCTGGCCTTGAGCTCACTTATGTAGCCCAGGCTGGTCTTGAACTCGCACTGATCCTCCTGTCTCACCCTCCCAAGTGCTGGGATTACAGGCGTGTGCCACCATGCCCAGCTTGTTCTGACACTTTCTGAAGCAGTTCTGGAAGTCCTCTCAGGAGGCCTTTCTTTATCGCCTGGCTATGGCTGCCTCGGGATCCTGAGTCTGTTCAGTACCTTTCCCTTTCCTAAGGGTCATTTTGAGTTCACGGAAGACTCAGAAGTTGCATGGTGCCAGGCCCAGTGACCAGTGAATAAGGTGGACAAGGCTGCACTGCCATTTTCACAAATGCACTTTCCCACCCCATGGTGTCCTTTGATCACACTTGGTAAGCACAGTCACCAAAGATGACTTCCAGAGCTGCTTCAGAAAGTAGCAGAAATGGTGGGGTTAGTGTGTTCCAACTGAGAGGGCAGGCTTTGAGGGGTTTGTCCTAGGACCTCTTGTTGGTGGAACAACATTCCTACAAGTTAAAGGGGCAGAAATGTTTATTTTTAGCTCACAGGTTGCAGAGGTTTTAGGCCATAGTCACCGGGTTCCAAGCCAGGGCGCCAGAGCAGGTAGGTGTGGTGGAGGAGAAAATTCCTCAAAGGTCAGACAGGGCATCCATGATTTACTCTCACACCCTGAGATCTGGTCACTCCCCAGGGCCCCACCTATGAGGTCATGGCACTGTGGTAGTGGTGGTGGTGGGGAGTGTCTAGTTATAAGCCATAGCAGGGATCATGGCATTGTGTCTATTATAGCGTATGTCTAAATGTCCTCTCAGCCCTCATGAGGTCACAGGTGAAGCTTTTCAGAGGCGTTAGGTTCTAGAGTGTGTGATGCCTGGCTTAAGTATGTGAGATTACTCAATCAGTCTGCTAGTCAGCTTGGCACAGTTCTAATAATGGGGGGAGGGGCTCTGTGAGGGTGAGAGCTCCCCGCCCTAAGTGCACAGGGCCTGGACAGAATGTGATGGACAGAAAGTGGGTTGCAGGGGTTGTTTGCATTCTGCTGCTTGCTTCTTGGCTTCTTCACCACCTCAAGACTTCACACTGCTTTTCTGCCTTCCTGCCCTCTGCCCGCCCTGAGCTGCTGCTCCTCTGTGATGGCCACTGCCTTGCAGCTGGCCAGCTGTGAACTGAAACCTCTACACACTGTGAACTCAGCACACTTTTTTCCTTTAATTTGGAGTGTCAGGTATTTTGTTTTGGCAACGAAAAAAGTAACAAAGACAATCTTTTACCTTAATAGACCTTTCCAATGTATACACGCAGTGCATAATTTCGCTTCATCTCAAATGCTGTGTTGAGGTCCTTTCTCCCAACCACTGGGGTAGATCCAGAGCCATCTGCCTAGACAGCCTCTTCTGTTCTCCTTGGAAGCTCAGGGCTGCCCTGCTGTGGGCTCCATACCCTGGCCCTCTCGCCGTAGTATTAGCTACACAGGTGCCACTGAGCATCAGTGGGTTCTGCCCTTGTAGGGGAGACTCTGGTGTCTGCATCCCTGCTGCTGTGTCTCCAGCTGTCCCGCACAAGCCTGGGTCTCAGAAGCCCTTGGAAAGTGCATGCTTAGTGAGTAAGGGGTCACAAGTAAGTTATAGAGATAAGAAACCAGCATCTTAAAGAAGCGAAGAACAATAAACAAAGCTTAGGACAGGTTGTAATCTGTTAGGGATTCCAGAAAACTGGGACTTAAGAAGGTGAGTACCAGCTTATCCTGATCGGTGTCTCTGCCCTTTCTTGAGATGTTGGTGATTATTTCCTCCCCTCCTTGTAATACTTTTATTTAACAATTGTGTGAACCTAGCATTAAACAAATAATGAAGGTCAACAGAAGTTATAGTCCTAAATAAAAAGGAGATGCTTCTGGAGCTCTGGGCTCACTTCAAGAGAGACAGATCTCAGTGAGACCTCTGAAGCTACACTCATCAGGTCTTCTTGTTTCTTTTGGCACCAGACCATAACATATAACAAGTGGTGCCCAAAGTGGGGCATGGAAGATGACCAGGGGTGAGTTAAGAGGCCTGACCATATGGGAAAAGTATACCCAGGGGAGGTGAGACCACCAGCAAAAGCTCAGAGTGATGGGAAACTCTGCTTCAATAGAAGTAGAGTATATCTATCTTATAGAGACATTACTGAAAGGATAGGGGATAAAGGTGAAACCAAAGAGTTTTGAAGAATTATTTTTCCTTACAAAAAGGCACTGTTGTTGCAGCCTAAGGGAAAAGTTGCTCTAAACTTAAAAGTTTGGAACCAAGTTATGAAAATGCTGTGCAGAGGAAAACATCAAGGAGAACCTATTCCTTTAAGTGTATGGTCTTTGTGTAGCCTTATCTCCTTGGCTTTGGAGCCCCTGCAGTCAGACTGAGGAATTGAGTCTGCAGATGATTCCTCAGACTCAGAAAAGCAGTCCTAGAAAGGTTTCAGTTGATTAGGACACTATGGAGCATGAGGGCAGCACCACATCCCTTAATTTGTCTTTGTTGGATGAAGAATCTAAATCAAAGAATTGGAAAGTAAAGGAAACATTTCTGGCTCTTCAGCCTTTGCCCTCTGACTCTGAGGATTTTTCAGAAGCTCAGAGGAATGGGTTGGAGACAGAGGCAAATAAAATTCGGGAATTATCCCATCAGGTGGAACATTTGACACAATTGATATCCGAATTGGTGGAGTGATTGGATGTTTCAAATCCACCTTCAACGCTTGCTCAAATTCAACCTCTGCCTCCTCCCCCAACTAATCCCTCAGCTCCTCCATATGAGCACAAGCAGCCCATCTTGTCTGCTGGACCTGGAGGCTCAGTAACTCAAGCTTTATTACAAGGAAGCAGGAAGACCCAGATGCTTACAAAACTCCACTGGGAGTTTGCCCTATTGTGGTTCAACAGCAACCTCCAAATGGGCAACACCCAAATAGTTATGTACAGTGGGATTATCAACCTTTAGCTTTTCAGATAACCAAAGATTTGAAGCAAGCTATTATGTCATATGGAATGCAATTTAATTATGTTGTAGGCCTCTTACAAGGACTGGTAAATGAACATAGGCTTATTCTTCATGATTGGGAAGTATTGTGCCGTACTATTTTGGAGCCAGGACAATATCTTCAATTCTGTACCTGGTGGAAAGATGAGGCAGAAACTCAGGACAGGATAAACAGAAGTCAAAATCCACCTATCACTATAACAACAGATCAGCTGACTGGCTGAGGCGCATGGTTTGGTATAACAGCTCAACTTCAGTATGGTGATATGGCCATTATTCAGACACATTCACGTTGTCTCAGAGCATGGGAGAAGGTCAGAAAACCTGGAGAAGCTCAAAAGTCTTTTGCTAAAGTAATACAGTCTCAAAATGAGCCCTTTGTTGATTTTATCTCTCGACTCAAGGAGGCAATTGATAAAACAGATAGACAACTCGATCTTCAGGATATGTTGCTATAAACTTTGTCTTTTGAAAATGCTAACTCAGAATGCCAAAAGGTTATATACCCATTAAAGGCTCGAGGTGTTCCAGTGGAGGAATATATTAAAGCTTGTGGAGATATTGGTTTTGAACCTTATAAAGCTAATTTGTTGGCTGCTGCTTTACAAACTTTATGTAAACAAAATCTTATAAAATGTTTTAATTGTGGCAAAGTGGGGCATATGAAAGAGGATTGTAAAAAAGAAAAGAAAAAGGGTAAAGATAAAACTAAGCCACCAGGGCTGTGTCCAAAATGTAAAAAGGGAAAACAGTGGACAAATGAATGTCACTCCAAATTTGATAAAAATGGACAACCTTTAAAACAGCAGGGAAACTGGACAATGGGCCATCTTCCTCAGGGCCCAGAGATAAACAATACGGGATATCAGCAATTTCCTTTGAACAACCCCATAATCAACCAAAACTAAGGATCTCAGATCTTTTTCATATCACATCAGGAAGTGCAGCCTTAGATATTGTAGCAATAGAAAATCAGTTTTTGCAACCCGCTTATGGAGTATATAAAATTTGTACTAACATTTTTGGTCTCATACACAAAGATACTGTTGGTTTGATTATTGGGAGAAGTACCTTACTAGCAAAGGTGTCTTTGTACAGTTAGGAGTCATAGATAGTGATTATGAAGGAGAAATTCTTGTGATGATGTCTACCTCCATACCTTTTCAGATAGTAAACAAACAGAGAATTGCTCAGTTACTATTGCTGCCTTATGTAAAACACAACAGCATGCCAGAGAAAAGAAAGGATTTGGAAGCACTGATTTTTTTTGGTATGGTGGCAAACACTTCTGGGACAAAGACTCCAGTTATCTATAACTATTCAAGGCCTACTTTTTAAAGGGTTGGCAGGCACTGGAGCTGATGTTTCTATTACATCCTCTAAGGACTGGCCTTGTCGATAGCCTAAGATGCCTGTTTTTGTCACATTTTCAGGAATAGAAACTATGACTAATATTCAACAAAGTCAAAATATGTTGGTTTGTATCGGCCAGATGGCCAAAGAGGAAATTTACAACCCTGTGTGACACACATTCTGATGAACCTGTGGGCATGTGATCTGCTTTCTCAGTGTGGTGCTACTTTATAGATCCCTGTGATTTCCCAGGGGATAAAGACCCTTACCTTGAAATGAAATTTAGAGTAATGGCCATTTCTCTGAGCTTTGCTCTCTCCCTTAAGTGGTTAACGAAGCAGCCTATTTGGGTGGAGCAATGGCCTTTGACTAAAGAGAAGCTTTTGGCTCCTGAAAAATTAGTTCAGGAGTTGTTAAATGAGGACAGAATAGAAAGATAAACAAGTCCCTGGAATTCCCCAGTATTTGTTACCAAAAAAAAAAAAAAAAAAGAAGTCAGGAAAATGGAGATTAATTACAGTTTTAACAAAAATTAATGCTGTGATTCAGACAATGGGTCTGGTACAACCTGGCTTGCCATAACCTAGTATAATTCCCAAGGATTGGTTTTTAACCATTATTGATTTAAAGGATTGCCTTTATATTATTCCCCTTCAGCCTCAACATAGAGAAAAGTTTGCTTTTATGATCCCCTCCCTAAATAATAACAAACCTACTCCCAGGTATCAATGGAAAGTCTTGCCTCAAGGTATGTTAAATAGTCTGACACTTTGTCAGTTTTATGTAAACCAACCTCTGGAAAAGTTTAGATGTTTATTTCCCTTAGCGTTAATCTTACACTATGTGGATGATTTATTGTTTGCCCATTCTGACAGAAATGCATTGAAATAACTTGTTACTAGGGCTGAGTCAGTCTTAGGAGAATATGGATTAATTATAGCCAAAGAAAAAATACAAGAAAAACCATCCTTTAAGTATCTAGGTAATAAGTTAGATGAAACCTGTGTCTGGCCTCAAAAGGTTCAGTTACAGCGAGATTGCCTACATATTTCAAATGATTTTCAGAAATTTTTGGGAGACATTAATTGGCTTAGGCCTTCTTAGGAATTCCCACCTATGCCCTGCAAAACTTATTTCTTACATTACAAGGGGACCCTGCCTTAGATAGTCCCCGATCTTTAAGTACTTTAGTGGAAATGGAACTTTCACAAAGTTGAACAAATTATGCAAACTGTTTATTTGGACAGAATTGATCATGATCAACCAGTTGTACTCATACTACAGGTATTCCATATAACCCCCAAGGTCAAGTAATTATAGAATGAGCTAATAGAATTTTAAAAGACATGGTTATTAAACAAAAAGGGGGGAATAGTATGGGAATACATATGAATACACCTAGGTTAATAGTACAAAAAGCTTTATTCACATTAAATTTTTTAAAAATCAGCTGCCAGATAGATCTGCTGCAGACTGTCACTGGACAAAGGAAGTGAGCATTCCTTTGCAACAGCTTGTTTTCTTTCTAAATGATATTGGTCAATGGGTTCCAGGAGTTATCCAGAGATGGGGAAGAGGTTTTGCTTGTGTTATTACAGATACTGGAGAAATAGTTTGGGTACCTGCTCGATGAATAAAACCCAGAAAATAAGTAAATGTAAACATTCTGATACAAAACCTCTGACTGATGAAAAGACTCACTTTAAGTAGGAAATCATTCAGATGGCCTTTTCCTAAAATCCAGCAAGCCCCATTACCTACCTGGGGACAAATAAAAAAACTCACTTGATACTTTATAGGACAATAAGAAAACCATTTCCTATAATTGGGACTGGGAGAAAACCAGAGAGAGAAAACAAACGAATTAAAAAATAACTGCCTTGTTGTAGCTCCAAAAAACAGATTCTGAGTCTGATTCCCTTGGCTCCAAGAAGAGCTCAATGATGATAAAGTTCATCTGCTATGACTGTTGGAAACCAGGCCAGAATAAGAGGGGTTATCTCAAGAGACCCACAAGCCATGCCTTGACTGCCTAAGCAGCTGCTAGAAGTGAGACTCAGCTTCCCAGAAGGTCCAATAAGACTGATGGGCATTCAGCCTGCCTGCTCCCTCTGACCAGACAGTCTCTGTCATCTCCACAGAGGAGCCCTGAGAAATCATGACCAAAGGAAAACCCAGCGTTTTGCTGGACATTGGCACAGATCTCTTTGTTCTTTTCCAACCCTGACTTTCCTTCCAGTCATCATACCTCAAAAAGAAACAGACTTTAGAAGATTAATCCAATTTATAACCAAGACTAATTTTACAAATGTAATATATATTACAAAAAATGTTTCCCTATACAGACAAGTTTGAGTTCAATGATATACAAATAAAACTTGCTTGTAGATGTCACTGTTCTCTTACAACATGTAAATAAAAGATAAGCCATTACTATTGGTAAAAATCATTTTGGCCATATTCATAATTATTTCACTGATGTTATTTGGCCCACATATGTTTAATAATTTCTTTGGCTTTATCTTCTCCAGATTTAAAGTGATTCCACCCATCTAAGATAAAAATGTCTGGTATCTCTTGAGGGCCTTTAGGTAGAACTTCTGGAGAGTATCTCTGACTGCCGATTGATTTCCAAATATGACCACTTTCAGCCTGAAGAAGCCAGAGCGGTCATCACCCATAATTCCCTCATGGCAGTTCAGATTACTTTTTCAGAAAGGGGAAATATTGCAAGCAGATAGAAATATTATAGGCAGTCAGACAGGGTTAGGTCCCCAAAGGTGATTACGCAGAAGGCAAGATATCTAGAAACTTTGTAAGGAATGAATGCTCCCACTGTGGGCCAGACTTAAAGATCAAAAGTCAAATGCTGACCTTCTTAAAGATTGATATCTGAGATTGATCCTTACTCGATGGAGCCAGAAAAATGTATCATTTGAAGTCATCCACTAGAGATCTGTTTTTTCTTCTTATAACACTATGATGGCTTTCTTGTCATTTCTGGTAAATATTAAAGATATTCCAAATTTACCACTCAATAGAGGAGTTCACTGATGGAAAAAATCTACAGTCCTCACCCTGATACCTCAAAAAATTGTCTTTCAGCATAAAAAGTAAAAATGGGATATGTAGAGATAAGAAACTAGCATCTTAAAAAAGCGAAGAACAATAAACATAGCTTAGGGCTGTTGGTAACGTTACTTAGGGATTCTAGAAAACTGGGATTTAAGTCGAGCAACAGCTTTTCCTGATTGATGTCTCCACCCTTACTTGAGATGTTGGTGATTATCTCCTCCCCTCCGTGTAATCCTTTTATTTGATAATTGTGTGAACCTAGCGTTAAACAAATAGGTCAACAGAGGTTATAGTCCTAAATAAAAAGGAGATGCTTCTGGAGCTCTGGGCTTACTTCGAGAGAGACAGATCTCAGTGAGACCTCCAAAGCTACATATGTTGGGTCTTCTCATCATTTCTTTTGGCACCCGACCAAAACATACAACAGTACGTGGCACCTGGAAGGCTCCATGCCAGGCACCTGTGACATGAACAGAACATCTTCTGGCACAGTGTCATGAGTGTTCACAAGCTCTCTGAGGGCCGGGTGGCCATCTGCTCATCTACCCACCAGGAGACCAAGGTTGGGGGTGGGTCTGGCTGCTGCTTTGTGGACCTCCAGGTTCTGGTGTTGCTCCATACCTTGATGGAGGGCCTCGTTCTGGTGAGGGTGGCAAGCTTGGAGCAGCCCCTGGCCTCACCTTGTCCACACACTCTGCTGGATTGACATTGTGCATGGAGATAGGATGCTTGCAGGATTTCAAGCCATGCATCTCTCTCCTTCTGGCTTCTAGGAGAACTGGGCCTGTGTCCTGCTAGGGTTGGTTCTCCGAGATAACAGTGGATCTGAGCCAATTTGAACCATGACTTTAACACTGGCAGGAATGTATGGAACTCTCCATTTGTCCAATCGCCCTCCCTTTCCTGTCTTAGTTCTATTCATCGTGTCATCCTTGAACACAGACGAGGTCCAGGGCTGTTGATAAAGCTCCCTGAAGTACTGTTTAAATCACTGGATTTTTCTTCTGTGTGTATGAAAGGAAAAGAAATCACTGACCTTGACAGTCCTGTCTCCTCAGCTGTGATGGTTCATCTTGTGTGTTAACTTAACTGGACCACAGGGGGCTCATCCAACAGGTCCAACATGCCCCTGGGGGTGCCTGGGATGGCTTTTCTGGGTAAAAGTGGCCCTTGAATCCATAGACCAAGTCAGGCATGGCCCCCTGTGATGTAGCCTGGCTTCTTCAATCATTGAAGACCTGAGGAGAGCAAAAGGTCTGAGCTGGAGAGAATTCTTGCTGCCAGACACTGGGCTGGGACATGGGTCTTTTCTAGCCTGCAGACTTTAACTGAATCAGGAGCTCTACTGGGTCTGAGTCTGTGAGTTTCCAGCCTAGAGTGACACCATGAGCTCTCTCGTTTTTTCAACTTTGGGTCAACTGCAAATCTTGGAATTTCTTGGCCTCCATATTCATGTGAGCCAATTCCTTGTGTCACACACATGCACACATATGCATGTGTACATGCATGCATCCCACACCCATGCACACACACACCTGTGCACACCTGCATCTGTGTGCACCTGCACCTATGCACACCTGCACACATGCACACCCACAGCCACACCCCCTAATCTATAAGTGGACTTGTCTGTGCTTCCAAGGTGAAGGTTGACACCCCCTGCTCAGTGCTTACCATTTATACAGTACTCCAGTGGACACACAGTTAAACTCCCACCCAGTACTCCAGTGAACACACAGTTAAACTCCCACCCAGTACTACAGTGGACACACAGTTAAACTCCCACCCACCCCATAATGAAAACTTGGAAAGGAGGAAGTGGTTTATTCTATTTACAGATAGGGAAGTCAAGGTTCAGAAATCCTAAGTGAATTGCCCCTAGCAGTCTCTTGTTCTTCCCAGTGTTCTTTTGGTGCTATGAGTTAGGTTGTCCCTTCCCGTGGCTTGCATCTGAATGTCCCCTCAAAGCCTCATGCACTCAGAGATGGGGCTTTTGGAAGGTGCCTGGGTCATGGGGCCACTGCATGCATCAGCGGATTAATCTATGTATGAGTTCAAAGCTAAATGTGCTGTTAGGAGGTGGGGCCTGCTCAAGAGCAGCAGGCATTGTGGGCGTGGCCTGGAAGGGCAGGTCTCTCTGGCTCCTCCCTTCTCTGGCTGCCTCCAGCTTTCCTCCTTGGCAGCCCCACCCACTGCTGTTTCTGAGTTCAAGTGAGTCAATCCTGCACTGACTCCTAAACTGTAGCCAAAATCAACCTTTCCTCCTATAAGAGTTGGGTGTTGGGATTGTGCCTCAGAGTTGAGATGGTGAGAGGAAAGTCAATCTTATGCATGATAGGGCCTCTGGGGAGCAGAGGCAAGGCAAAGACACTGAGTAGGAAGCTGCCCCAAGTGTATCCAAGGTAACAGTTCAGCAGGACAGGAAGTAGCAGGCTGTGACCAGAGGAGGTAGCCTGACTTCATGGGCTCCAGAGTTCAGGTTGGCAACATGGCTCGGGACGTGGCTGAGCTGGGTTGCGATCTAGAAGCAAATAAGGTCATTCAGGGCATAGCGAGAGATTGCAGCAGGAAGAAGAAACAGAGAGTAGTATGTGTGTGCCTCAAGGCACTCCCATTCAGCTATGAATGGCACGTTTGCGTTGACCCAAAATTTATACTTTGAAATCCTAATCCCCAATGAGTTTATCTGGACAGGTATCCTCTAAGGAAGTAAGTATGGTTAACTGAGATCAGAGGGATGGAGCCCAGATGCAATAGGATTAGTGCCTTCATAAGAAGAGATACCAGGCAGTTGGTTCTCTGAGTTGCTCCCTCTTCATGACTCTTCCTGCTCCTTCCCTGTGCACAGGCAGAGAAAAGGCCACATGAGGATGCCAGGAGAAGCCTAGTGCCTGCAAGCCAGAAGGAGAGCCTCATCGGTATAGCCCTGCTGCTCTCAAGCTCTTAGACTTTCAGCCTCTGGGTCTGGAAGGAAGTGCCTCCCTAGCATCCACACAGTCCAGTCTATGATGTTGTTACAGCTGCCCTAGCTGATTCATGTACTTTCCTGACTTCAGGCAAACACACAGGCATGGCTGATTTGCCGTGTGGCTTACTGGCCTGCAAAATGTTAGAGTCAAAGTCTTGAGTGGTGCTAAGTTCAGGTGCCAGAGTCCTCACGCATGGGGTGGGACCGGCAGGCAAGGCGCACTCCAAAGAGGCCAGGGCAGCAGTGTTATTTCTGAGGCAGTCAAAACCACCGCCACCCAGGAAAGTCAGGGCTGACTCTGGGAAGGAACTTGCCTCCAGTGCTCCTGCCTCCCGACACTGAGCTGGGTAGAGCTGTCTCAGCAGCACACCCGTCAAGCCGGGTGAGTGACACCTTCCCTTCTTGATTAGCTCCAGCAGCCACTTCTGGTCCAGAGCCGATGACAGACACAGACACTGGCTGCCTGACATCGCAGCAGAGGCCCCAAGGAAGAGTGTGACAGGCAGGCTGGGGATGTCCTGGTACTTTTAGACCCTGGATTGCCGAGAGCCTTTCTCCTCGGTGCTAGCGTGTTTCTGATAACCTCTGCTCATGCTGAAGGACTGAAGTCTGTCTCTGTCAGTAGGACACAGGGTTGAGTCCAGAAGAGCTTCAGAGGCCATCTTTTCTTATCTTCAGACATCTCAGGTGAGAAAATGGAGGCCCAGGGAAGTGTTGGGATCCAAGCTTCACCCCAGCCCCACCAGCATTCGTACACTCAGCAGTGTTCTTCAAAATGCAAACCTGACCCTGTCACCCTCCTGCTTAAAATCCTTCCAAAGCCCCTTCTTGCCAGTGGGACAGAGCAGGTCCTCCGCTCTTAGCCCATGAGACCATTCGTGCCCTGCCCCTGCATGAAAGTTTTCTCTATGGCTGCAGAGAAACTCCTTGTGGCTTCACTCCTGTCCACTCACTGCTCTTGCAGATGCTGCTTGAGGGCTGCCTCCTCCTGGGAGTCTCCAGGGTTGGCAATGACTGTTCATGTCCACCTACCTCAAGCCTGTCAGTACAGGTAGTTACACCCTTTAAAAGAGAAATGACATTACCTTAATGTTCTTCAGGGAATAGCACCCTCTTTTGGTCATCACTGGAATTGCACGGACCAAGGTTTGTTCCCACATTTGGTTTGGGGCAGACCGTTTTCACTTCCTTCAGTCGCACCCCTGTGCATCCAGTCACTCACTGGACAGCCAGCCACCTAGGCATGCCCTATTCCCAATGCTCTGTTGGGGTGGGGACGGACAGTGAGCAGGAGAGATGTATGGAGAGCCCAGCGTGCTGTTTACAGTGGAAATGCAGGATGCCAAAGAGCACGTGGCCTGAGTCCTCACCTCTGGTGTGTGGGTGGTGGGGCCTGAGAGCCACCCAGTGGCCGCTACAGCCAGGCATTGTTCTGGAGAGACAGAAGGAAGCGGGTTGGAGTCCAGCCCAGCGGGGGCAGCAGTTGGAACAGCAGGCACTGCAAAGTGCCCGAGCTGGGCTATAACTGCGGAACTGCAGGAGGTGGCTGTTACCATACCTTTCTAAAGGCAAGGGCGCCAGGTCTCCTGGTTGGCTCACATGGTGCTCCTACCGTCCCGTGGCCGTGTCTCCCACCTGATTAAACTCAAAATAGAGATAATGTCTGGTACCCGATGCTCACCTGAACTCCAGGCTCTGGATACCTGTGGTATTTTTAACAGATGGCAAACCCAAGACTTGGGGAGGTTGCTGGTCTTGTGTGGGGTCCCACAGTCATAAAGAGTGAGTGGTGGGGAAAGACAGTGCTGCCCAGAATCCCTGCCATTCAAATGGTTGGGCAGCACCTATCTGTCACCCTACCACTTGGGAAGGCTAAAGTAGGAGGATCACGAGCCTGCACTCGGCAGAGGTGACTGAGTGACTCAGCCAGACCTTAATGTCTCAGAATAAGAAATAAATAAGAGCCAGGCTGGGGATGTAGCTACTGCAAAGGCTCTAGCTGGGTCCCCAGTAACACACACGCGCACACACACACACACACACACACACACACACACACACACGAAGAGGATGAGTAAGAGGAGAATAAAAATTGCTGGCCATTCACCAGGCCAGCATTCCTAGAGCAGTGACCATTTTTGTGCCTCAGTTTCTTTATCACTACCTCATGAGATTGTCTGAAGGAGCCTGTGTGCTATTAGAGACTTATACATTCATTTTTCATACTATGATTGCCTGCTCTTGGAGGAACATTTTTTCCCCACTCCTTAAGTTTCTGTATGGAGTGAACACTTTTGGTGTGTCCACCGTATATCCTTCCCCTTAATCTTCTCCAAGGAAGGAGCAATATGTGTGACTGCTGAGCCTGGGAGAAGACACTGAGCTTACTGGGTTTAGCCTCTTCTGGATTCTCCTTGAAAGCCAGATTCTGGGCAGGTGTAGGTGTCTAACTCAGAGTTACAGTTTAGAGACACCACAGAATAAGCCACTTCTCCTACCTCACTTTTGTCAGCCAGGGTTTGACCTGCCTCTGCCTAATACCTAATGTCTCTTCCTGGCAGTCCTTTCTGAGGTTGGGCAGGGAAGAGAAACTGCAACAGTGGCTACAGTCAGACCCAGGCCTCTTTCTACCACTTCTCTCTTTGTATTTGCTGCCTCTGGGGGCTTGAGGTTGGGAGCTTGGACACTCTAGAGAGGTTGCAGCCCAAGGCCACCACTCTTCAAATAGTGGGAACTGGGCCTGGGAAGGGCTGTGACCCAAGCCCTTGGGTCCCGGCCACCTGGAGGGCCCTCTCTCCAGCAGGTGCTGCAGAATCCAGGTTCTGCTGGACAATGGTTTGCTGGGGTGGGCACACAGGAAAAGAACACAGCCCTAACAAAGAAAGGGCGTTGCTGGAGAGTGAGTGAGCAGGGAGAGGGGAGGACCTGGGCTCCCGGGAGTCCCACACCTGAAGACAGGGCCCTGCCACTGCCCACCACTGCAGCTGCTGGCGCGCAAGCCAGCCTGTCCACCCAGCAGAAAGCAGGCAAGGGCTTCATTGCTATTCTGCCTGTGTACCTCTGTTTCTCAGTGCAGCCCTTTTATAGAAGCTGAAATGTATCTCTGGCTGATCTCAGCCCCAACCTACGCCTACCAATGCCAGTGCCAGGGAGAAGGGGCTGGCTGGGCGTTTCTTCTGATGCAAAGCCGCCCCAGACCAAGCCCACCTATTCTCTGGCGGTGCACCTGGGCTTGTGCCTCTCCTACTGCACTGCAGGCATGGCCAGAGTCAGAGCTTCCCATCCCTGCTTTGCTTCTGCTAGCCCTGACTACAGTGCCTTTCCTCCTCCTTAGCCTGGACAGCTTGTGTTTTCCCACCAACACTCAGCTTGAACGTCACCTTTCCTATGAAAACATGTTCTGCAGCATGCCTCGAAGACCACATTTTCATTTTACAGAAAACTCCAAGCTTCTTGGCTAAATCTGGTTGCAGGTATTGGTCTGGGCATTCTGTTGGTTTGGGGGAACCTGAACTTGAACATCTTCAGGAAAAGCTTGTTGTTTGCCAAGGCCCCACACTGTGCTTCCTTGAGCATCCTGGTGCCGGGCCCTGCTCCTTAAGGCATTTGAGTCTGCAACCCCGGTGGCAGGGCTTGCTCCAGCACAAAGCAATTTCCAGGGGAACTTTCAAAGCTATTTTCCTTATTGTTAGGGAAATAGGACCAGTAAGAGAGAACAAGAACAAAGATGAGCATGTGTGGATAGGGAGGGGACCACATGGTCATGGAGGCTGCGGGGCCTAGAGATCCATCACTGACAGTCTGGAGAGGCAGGAGAATTGGAAACAGAGATCTAGTTTGAGCCTGAAGGGCCTGGGAAAGGAGAGCTCCCGAGTCTGAAACCCATGGGGCTCAAGACCCAGGGAAACTGGGTGCAGGAAGAAGCCGATGTCCCCCTGTGGAGGCTGCTGGGCACGAAGAATTCCTCCTGTCTCATGAGAGTGTCAGCATTTTGTTCTCATAGAGCCACTAACAAGTGTTCCTCCAAATGGGGCGGACAGTCTGCTGTGCTGCGTTCACCAGTTCAAATGCTGGTCTTACCCAGAGAGCCTCTCACAGATACACCCAGAAGAACCTTCGGCTGGTGTCGGGGCACCCCACAGCCCAGTCTAGTTGACATCAAGCATCCCCTCCCATCTCCTGGCTCACATAGGGCTGTGAAGGGATTCTGCAGATGCAGTTGAGACGAGGGCCCTTGCGCAGGGCTCCTATCTCGAATTGTCTTTGCATGCTGACGCCAATCCCACAAGCCCCTAAAGAGCAGGGGCCACTCCAATTGGAGATAGAGATGAAGCAGATAGTGAAGCCAGAGGGAGTCCAAGGATGAACAGGAGGCAGCTCGTCCTGCTGATTTGCAAGGCTCAGAGAGCGGCCTCTGGGTTAGCAAGGGCACAGGGACCTCAGTCCTACAAGAGGAAAGGAACTAAATGAGCGTGACAGCCTGATGAAGGTGACAGCCTCATGAAGCGCTTCGTTGCAATGCAGCCCTCGAGGGCTGCATTTTAGTCTGGTGTCAGATTTCCGATCAACAGAAACTGAGGTAAGTTCATCCTAAAGTCACCACATTTGTGGCAGGTGGTTATCACACCAATGACAAGTGGATGTCTACCTTCTTCACATTTACACTCCTGCCCTCCATGGTGCCTGGCACACAGTAGGCTTTTGTCACCAGTTTGACCAGCAGAGCCTGCGTGACAGAACCTAGCTTGGCTTACCTTGGAGGGAAGGACTTTGCCGCTATTTCCAACTCTGTGCGAGCCTGAGGAGAGGAGAAACCTTGATGCTCAGCTGATGGGCAGAGATTTAAGCCGCTCATCCCAAGAGCCAGCGGATCATTGTTCCTGCAGGAGAGGTCGCCTCAGGTGTGTGCTTCATAACGTGCAGAGTGTGAGGAGAGAGGCTCCGGTTCATGAAGAACAAGAAACTGGATGATCTTCGTAAGGCTCCCCTTTCCTGTCATGATGAGTGGCTACAGCTCAGAAGAGAGCGCGCTCCTCAGGTGTGCGTGGCCTTGTCCTGCTGCCCTGCCATAGGACGCTCAGCACAGGTCCTGGGTGGCTCAGAGGACCCCACCTGTGGGCTGGAAAACTAGATCTCTGCTTCTCTCTTTGTTGCAGGACCTCTGAGCCTCAGTTCCCTTTTCCAGTGACCCGACCCCCACCCCGTTTCTTCCAGCTCGGGGGTCTGCCATATGACCCACACCAAAGCACCTCTGATAGTGTCCCTAGGAGGTTCAATGTGATGATATGGTTCTCATTCATACATTGTCTTAGTCATCAAAACACATGAGCATAAATCTCAGACCTTTAGAAACTTGAACAATAAAATTTTCAAAAAAGTAAGACTATGGAAAGTGCAACACATATTTTTCTAAACCCTCCCAAACCTCAATAACTGGAAAAGGCCTAGAGACCAGCCAGCCCAGGATTGTTTAACACAAACACTAAAAGCTGAGAAACACTTTCATTCACTGTTACCTCACAGTAGCCCCGTGTGCACCAGGTACAAAGGCCCAGGAGCTCTGTAGGCCACATTCTGAGAATCCTGGCTTGGCTGCTTTTGACAACAAAGACCCTGATGCCCAGGGATGGCCAGGTGACTTTTATTTGTCAGCGGCATGATAGGGACCTGGAGCCCCTGTATCTGATTCCCAAGCCAATGCCCTATGTGGTGCCGAGCTTCCTGCCAACCCTGGACTGGAGGAGGAGGGGTGGGCAGCAAGGCAATGCCACTTTCTCTCCTCTTCTTGCTGCTCACAGGCAGAAAGAGCTAAAGGAAAATGTGGATCAGGCCCATACACCCTCAGCATGTGTCAGTGCTAATAAGTGTGTTCTTCATGGATTCAGTAATCCCCTGTGAGGAACCGAAGACAAGTATTTCGATGCTTAATGTGATATCCTGGATGCTCTGAGAACCAAGCCCCCCCAGAGAGAGTGTTCTTTAATCTTTCTAAATGGCCCATAATGGAACCTCTGGGTCTGTAACAGGGAGTTCAGTCTGTTATGACTTATGGATAAGATTTTCTAAAAAGACCTCATTAAGAAAAATGTCCCAAGTGGTATAACTAAAACTTATTATCTTTATTCCATGGTGATATTTTGAAATATAACTTTAAATGGTTCCCCCCTTTAAAATATTTTAAAACAAAAACCAAGAAGGTTTTTTTTTTTTTCACAAAACTAACAATGACCAGATTTTCATGTATATTTTAGCAATGTTATTTAAATCATCTATGAAGGTTTATAACTAAATCTTACATACTGCTGGCATTGTACTGAACCTGAAGGATTAATTGGCATTCATAAGAGAAAACTGAGAGCCTGAAAAGATAAGTAACACTTCTAAGGTCATAATGCAAGCTTGGGAAAAACAGAGATAAAATCCAACTCTATCCTGCAGACCAATGTACCATTTGTGAATCTGTGTCTCAGAATAGGCCCAGGGCGATACTGAGTTCACTGTGGTAAAATTACAGCCTGTCAAATAGGAATCAGGAAAAGGCAAGTTTTACTTATACCTGTATTATGGTTTGTGTATAGGTGTCCCCCCAAAGCCTCATGCTGTCATGGGGCAGCTTCTGGAATTTGTGATTGATTATTGTGAGAATGTGTGCCTTACCTCCCCTGGGGCAGGTGATTTGCATTTCAGTTTAAGGAAGGAAGAGAAGTTAGCTGCTTGAGCTGCTGCTACTCTCTGCCTGTGCTCTTGCTCTTAGCTGCCACCATGAAAGGTTGTTTTCTGCCTTGTGCCTCTCTGCCTTGGAGCCAGCTGAATATGCACTAAAACCTCTAGTAACTGTGAGCTAAATAAATCTTCCCTTCCTTCATTTTGAGTGTTGGGTATTTGTCCCAGCAATGAAAGAAGAGTAACTAAGACAACCTGGCAAGTAGATAAAGTGCTTAGCTTTTCTAATCAGAGTCAAAAGGTAGCCAGGTTGCCTACCTCTGAATCTGACCCTTCTCACTTGTACGTTGGTGTCTTAGTTACTTTTTTGCTCGTTGCTGGGACAAATACCCGACACTCAAAACGAAGGAAGGAAAGGTTTATTTAGCTCACAGTTACTGGAGGTTTCAGTCCATGTTCAGCTGGCCCAAGGCTGAGAGGAACAGAGCAGAGAGCATCCAGTTCATGGCGGCGGAACAGCAGCAAAATGGCAGCAGAGGCAGCCAACCAACACGGCAGCAGAGCAGCAGCAACAGCTAGAGCTCCAGTCTGTCTCTCTGTCTCTCTTTATATTACATTCAGGCTCTCTGCCTTAGCTCCCGCCCTAGGCTACACCCATAATCCCAGAAGTACTTCCACCCATAATCCCATCCCAGGGATCATGGATCAAGTCTCAAACTCTAGAAGTCCCCGCCCAATGACTCCATGAGGCTTTGGGGGGACAACTAGACATAAACCATAACAGTTGGGGATGGTAGCCTTGCCAACCTAGTTGGGCTCCTGAAAGGATTCAGGGGTCTGAGGCAGGTAAAGTATAGCCAGTCATTGTTTCTGTTTATACTAATTTGTCACTTCTCCCATGGATACCTTCAGAGCAGCTTGCTTCCTTTGGTTCCAGTTCATGATGAATTTCTGTGTCTTTAAGTAACCAAGTAGTGCATCTTGGGAAATCTGAGAAAAGCACACACATGCCCTTACCACCAGGATGAGCAACACCTTCTAGTGGTTGTGCAAAGCTGTCTCCATAGTGATCCTCCAGAGGAGAGGAGCATTGGCCTACATGACAAGGCTGCTCTAACACTCACGAGCTTCAGGGTCTGGAGAGGTGCCAGCGTATTGAGGGGTAATGTGTTCTACAAGGGCACGCAAACTGCACCCCTTCCTCCATACCTTGCTGCTTCTTCTCTTCCATCGGGCGTTTCCTAAGCCATGTCCTATGTAATGAGAGAGTAAACATAGGTGAAGTATTTCCCAGAGACTGGTGAGGAAATCTAGCACTGATGAAGCCCGAGGAGAGCACTGCAAGAACCCCCAGTTGGGGGTGGTCTTGTGGGACTGGGCCCTAAACTTGTAGGATCTGACTCCAGCTCCACATGGAGAGCTTCACAGTGGAGCTGAATTATAGGACACTCAGCTGTTATCAAAGAATTGGCCACTGTGGAGAAAAGCCTACACATTTTTGAGATCAGAATGGTTGTGCTGAGCATATGCTTGTTGTGTGTGGGAAGGAGGCCTGTGGAAAGATCAGTGCTTAGTAAAAGAGGCTTTGGCAAGGCAGCTGATGTAGCTGGGCACCTCACCGGCAATGACGACGAGCATGGTGGACACACAAAATGATAAAAAGAAAAGCAGGGTTTGAGATCAGAAGACCTGAGTTTGTGCTTTTTTCTGCCAATTCCTAGTCATACAACCAGTGGTGGGCACTGGGCCCCCCTCAAGACCGTCCCCAAATGTGAAAACTTCCGCTCGAGTAATCACTTTTAGCTGTCCTCTCCCAGTGCCCAGGGTGCACTGAGACTGGGTGTGGTGGTGATCGCCATGGGAGGCAGTCAGCAGGTGGATCACTACAAGTCTGATCTGAGACCCTGAACACACCCTGCAGACCCTTCCTTAAAATACAAAAAAAAAAAAAAAAAAAAAAAAATCACTTTCATGACTGCTCCGGAGTGGGGATGTTTATGTCAGTACTATGTACAAGGTTCCTTTGGAAAGAGAAGCAGAAGAAAAATAAAGGACTCCTTTATTGCTCGGCATGGGAGGATTGCCAAGGAGAAGCTAGGACCCCTGGGAGAAGAGAGATGGGAGCAGGGGTTTTTATTGGGTTGGACTAGAGGGGGTTTTCCATGGGCTATGCAATGTGGGCATCATATCTGGGGCTGACTGGGGTAGGCTTGGTGCATGGGAAAAACAGAAGAGGCAGTCTGAGTTTAATGGGGGTAGGGGGAGAAGACAGAAGTCAGCCTAGGAATGGCTCATCCTTGGTCTTGGGTCCAGATGCCATGTTGACTTGCTGCCACAGGACCTGGTGCTCCCTTGCCTGGGTGCAGACCCATCACTGTGTACTAAGTAATGCCCTAAAGTTGTAAAATGACTATGGACGTTGACTTAGAGGACAGAGTTCGCCAATTGTTCTCCGCAAATCTGCACGCAGACTCACTTTCCCACTGAGCCCAAATAAGCATCCACTTGTTCTCCACTCCTTCCTCTCATCTGCCAAACAAGTGTCCCCATCCTTCCAGCTCAGTTCCCTCCTAGCTGTCTTTCATTGGGAGGACCTGTTCTCGCACTAGGGGCAGGTGCCACCGCTTCTAGCCTTGACTTTTGCCAGGAGCTGGCTTCTAGTCCAGCATCTCAAGCTTTGGACACATCTATGTTGATGAAGTGCCTGTTCCCCATCAGTCACACCTTGGAGTGTGTCCTAAGATGCTGCTGCTCCCACCAGGAGGGCCATTGCTGCCCACCGCTGGACCATTCATCTAGTAGCAAGGCTCACGCAGTGTCCCAGAGTCTGGCCTTGCACCTTCCCTACACCCCACCCACTCTCTGCCCGTCCCAAGCAAGAGTGACCTTTCTAGTGCACCAATCCAATGATGTTGCCTCCGTGTTTAAGACCTACAACGAGCAGGCAGATCCAGCTTCAGGGTTCTTAGCTCTGGCTGCAGATTCCTGATACCTACAAAGCTTTTGCACAGTGACCAGGTAACAGCGCAGACCAATTAAGAAGAAGTCTCTAGAGGTGGGGCCTGGCAAAACAGTTTCAATGATTGGTCATGAGAGTTGCCCAGCCGAGAAGCTCAGAACTCCTCTCCTATGTTAGCCCTCACTGTAAGCTTAGGTCCAGGCTCTTATTCCCAGGTGAGGACACTGCAGTGCATGGCTGGGCACCTCACTCTCAGGTCCAGCCTGGGAGTGGACCTGAGGCCTGGCAGGCATCTTGCTGCGATGCACCGGGCAGAAGAATGGTGCGAACGTGGTGTGCAGGACCCTGACTCCTCTGTCATTGGTTCAGGAACACATTTGTGGTCATTCTCAGCATCTCTCCTCTTTATTCCCCAAGCCTCCACGGCCTTTGATGAATTCTAGAGCAGGAAATGGTTTGACATTTTCACCCAAGTGCTCTGACACTTGAGCATGGTGGTGGATGGGGAGTGACAGCACCTGTTGACCACCACATCCTGGCTGCCATCACGGCTCCCTCCTTTCTGCAGTCAGCTCCCTGACTTGCAGAGCAGTGAGAGACGCTTCCACAAGGAGAGTCTATGTCTTAAGATGTCAGCTGGCTCAGTGGCTGCTGTAGCTTTTATTGTGGTATTTATCAGAAAAAAACAATTAAGTCCCCCAGAGCCTGGGATCTGCCTTGGAGCTCAGGTGTAAGGTAATGAAATTGTCCCCCATCCAGGTGTCCTATATCAGGGTGGGCATGCAACCTAACCCAGTGTTCCATCCCTAGGTGGGGCTGGACCCTTCCCATGTGACTGTTTCAGTGCTGACTCCAGGCCAGGAGCTTGGTTGGTCCTCACTGGACAAAAGCGGTGAGGCTCAGAGTGCTGCACCCACAGTCACGCTGACGGGTGAGGCAGGGCTGGAGCTAACGTGCAGCTGCGTGCTGAGCCTGTGGCCCTTGCAGCGCTAGGTGGCTTCCAGCACCCACAGCGGTGCCTAGCAGAGCGGGCACTCAGTGAGCACTTGCCGAATGAGGGGACGATACTACCCTTGATCTTAGCCGAAGGGCCGAGAAGCGAGGAATGAGGGGATGAGCGTGTCATGCCACGTGGCCTGGAAGGACAGGCGCCATGGGGGGTCAGCACCTTGGCCAGGTGATGGCGCTTGCCTCACCTTTCTTTTTCTTTTTTATCCAACACACACACACACACACACACACACACACACACACACACACACACACACATTTTTATACGGTACAGGGTCTCACTATGCAGCTTAGGCTCCTAGTGATCCTCCTGTTTTCAGCCGGTGTCCGCCACCATGCCGGAACTTGCTTACCAGCTCAGTGCATTCTGGGGGCGGGGCCAGCGTGGCATGAGGAACCGGAGATCAAACTCCTGGTCCCTGTGCTTACCAAAGCAGGCATTTAGTTCACTGAGCTATCGTGCCAGCCCTTTATCAACATGCTTTTTTAGCACATCATTTTATAAAAGGTTGGGTTTCCATGTTGTATTTTCACACTTGTACCTAACACATGCAACCACTATTACCCCCTTAGAAACCTTTCTCCTTCTTCCTTTTCTTTTGTCTAATAAAATCCTCCTTTCTAATTTCATGCTATCTTCTTCTGGATTCCTCATATTAGGAGACAAATGTGACACTTGTCTTTGTAAGCCTGGCTTATTTTACCTGATATGAGCTTCCGTTCCATCATTTGCCTGCAAATGGAATAATTTTGTTTCTTTGTGGCTGAATAGCATATATATAATAGGTATCGCATTTTCATATATATTGTAATTTCAATATTACATATATATGCATATGACATTTTCTTTATTCATCCACTGGCTTGCAGACACCTAGGCTACTCCTCCTCCTTGCTTTCTGTGAATCATGCTGTAATGTACACTCAACACTTACCTTTTCAAAGACAAAACACCAGCTATACCTGATACTAGAATGGCAGGTGGCGACAGCAGCCTCAGTGGGTTAAACTGCTGAGGGATTTCAGGTTAAGCAGAAATATTCAGGACCCAGGGGACAGCGGCCCAGGCACTTTCAGTTCTGCAGCGCCTGCCCCTGCCCTGGGCCTCCAGGACCCTCGGCTGTGGCACAGGAGTTGGACCTGATGTGGACTTGGGGTTTTCGCAGCCTTGGGTATTACTGAGCCATAGGTAGGCAGGTGGGTTGCCTTCTTATGTGAGAAGCCCCAAGTATAACTAAAGAGCAAAACCAAAGAGACATAGTAGGAAGCAGGAGATATAATCTAGAGGAGAGAAGGGGACTGGAAGGGGAAGAGACCCAAATAATCAAGATATGGTAAATACATGTATCAATTTCTCCAAACGAATGTAAGTACCATATGTCACAAACACATGCTAATAAAATAACAAAAGAGAAAGACGGCTGGCTTTTCTCCCAGGGTTCTCTCCCCCTCCTTAGGCATTTTGCAGTGCTTGGGCACAGCTCAGGGTGGGTTTCTGGGTTCCAGATTCCAGCTCCCTTGAGGCCATGGGCAGGTCTGCTTTCTGCCCTGGTGCCCAGGCCCGGTTCTCCTTGCTGTGCTCTGGACTGGCACTTGAGGCCCTCGTGTCCGGGCCCCTTCGCAGCACATCTCTTCCTCCTGCCATGCCTGGAACGGCCAGTAGGGCCACCTGCCTTCATGCACATTCCTCACCCACAGCACAGAGCTCCTGGCTCCACCCAGCTCCCCAGACAGTCCCCATCCCTGGACCCTTTGCCTACTCACTCAATACTTTTCTCACCTGCTCACCCGTGGGGTGCGCTCCTGAGCCCTTGTCCACCCCAGGTCTGCATACGCCCTTCCACTGTCCTCTCATCTAACCCTCCTTCCAGTGAGCTGGGATCCTTTTTACCTGCATTTTACCAGCAAGTAAACAGCAGCCTGGAGACCAAGAGCAACCTGGTAATCCTTGGCAAAAGATGCACTGGCATCACAGCTGACCCCGGGTCCCAAGGTGGCTTCCTGCCAAGTGTTTCCCTTCTGCCAGATCCTGTGCTACTCAGAGCAGGGGCTCTTTTATTCCTGCAACCAGAATTCATTCAACAAAAACCCACTGGGCATCCAATCTGTGTTGGCCCCTGCCAGGGACAGTGCAATCCCATGGGGGCAGTGTGGCCCACCACTCTTTCTCACTGCTGGCTCAGAGCTTGTTGTCACAAAGGATGCTTTGTGAGACCTTGGTGAGAAAGATAGCAGGTAACACTGGGGGAGGGGCAGGGTCCAAAGCCAGGGTCTGAGGGCAGAGCCTTCCATAGCTGCTTTGGACACAAGACGCTGCTGGTGACAGATGGGTGCTCAGCTGTGTGGTGGGCTGCACAGAGGGAGGTGCCAACTGCGGGACAGGGAAGGCCAGCTGACAGGATGCAGGGAGACAGGCCTCGCCACTCCAGATTGGCCCCAGGCAGCCCCCGTACCTCGACTCAGACTGGGAATCCGGCCTGCCACAGAAACAGAGCCAAGACTCAGTGCCTGGGTGGCCTGAGCCAGCCGCCTGTCACCTTCACTTAGGGGCCAGCCTTTGTCACAGAGGAGAGCCCTTGAAGGCAGATGATTTAGAAAGGTGGACACAGGGCCAGGCTCCTTCCCTTGGCTTTGTTTCACTTGTGCATCAGAGAGGAGTTGCTGTCTGGCTCCTGCACATTGCAGGCCAATTTCCTCTGGAGGCTTCAGGTGAGGAATCCAGAAATTCCTACCACTCCTGCCCTAGTTAAAGCAGGAAGCCTGCAGTTTGGCTTAGTGACACCCATTTGCTCATCCCATGAAGTCCTAGGAGCGTCACTGGGTGCTGGGCCAAGCAAAGAAACAGAAAAGAAGGATCAGGGCCCCAGAGAAGGAGTCAGACAGTGTGTAGCTGCTCTGTCCCCAGGCAGGCAAGGCCACTTGCTGTCACTGCAGAACAGGCAGGGTGTGTGATGAGCCCAAAGAGGAACGATGGGTCATGCTGTGCCAGGGGAAGGCTTTGCAAAGAAGGCGAAATCTGAGCAGGGTGGTAGCAGAGCAGGGGCAGAGGGAAAAATACACTTGCTTCTGACAGTGTCACTTAAGTCACTTCTGACCTGACTTAAGACAAGAGTCCACTTCTGACCTGTTCCAATGCACCCTGAAGCAGATGACAATGCCTCCAAGTCTTCTCTCTTCCTGGGCTTCCTGTCACCTGCTTACCCAAGTGCCCTCATCTCTTTATGTTCACTGCATCTTCAGGTCTATGCAATCTGAGAACTCTCAAGTTTTCTGTCTCTCCATTGATAACACCTGTGATAACTTGGGGTGCCAGGAATTCTTGACCGGACCTCTTAGTCAGAAGTATTTCTGCTTTCCCTAGGTTCTCAAAACATCCTGAACTCGTTTTTGTTGTCCACTTTAGCCCACTGCATTGAATAGCTTTTGTGCAGGCTGGCACGCCCTAGGCATTCGGCGTGCATCTGCTGAACTCCTTGTGCTGCTGGCTTTTTATCACCTCTGTGTGCACAGCGCTGGCTTTCAGGACTGCTGAGCCAGCTACAAGTTAGGGTCTGGTGGTCAGTGCCTTCGTCCAACTGACCTGAGCCCAAGGGGACAGACTTATCAGTCTCTATTGGCCATTACAACTGCACATGCTCCTGTCTGTTCAGGTTGGGCAGCAGCGCTCTGGGAAGGGCCAGTGGAAGGCGAAGGCATTAAGGATCCCATGGCAGGCATTTCCACGCATGTCCTGCTGCTGCAGCAGAGTCCCTGAGCCTGAGTAATTCATAATGAACTGAAACTTACATGGCTCATGGTTCTGGAGACTGGGGAGTCCAAGAGCATGGCGCTGACACCTGGCGAGGGCCTCGGTGCTGCGGCGTTCTGTGGCGGAAGGTACAACAGGAGGGAGAGTGGGAGCAAGAGGAGGACTCGGGGATGGCTTATTATTACACAATGCTGTCCAGCTATCCCCAAGCCCATGATAACAACATCATTGTCTTCAGGGAGGCAGAGCCTGCCTGAACCAACCACCTCTTTTCAGGTGGCCTGATCACCTCCGGTGATGTATCGGGGACTACATTTCCAGTGTATGAATTTCTAGGGGCACTATAGCGACAAGCAACAGGGAAGATGTGACCATGGTGGCAGTTGAGGGGTGTGGCAGGTATCTCGCCATCCCATCAAATAGGGACATGTGATCTGGTGCCATGGAAATTCTGGTCATTTCCTAGAGACGTTATTATGTTGCAAAGCTAAGAACCCCCTAGGCCTGGCGGATCTCAGGTGTTTGGGATGGCAGTCAGCAGAGAAGACTGGGAAGAACATTTTGAGATCCCCAGGCAAGGACTCCAGCTCTGCCACCACTTGGCACTCCAGCTCATGTCGATGGTGAGGCGCCTGCTCTGGGCTGCACCACCCTCTGAGCTCACTGGGAAGCCCTGTGCATGTGGACCAGGAGCACTGCTCTCTGTGGCCCCCACACCTTGCCAAGAGCCAAGAGCGGACGGATGGCCAGCTAGCCTGGGGATGACTGGAGCAGGGGGCTGAGCAGATGGTGCGGCCTGCCGTTCTTGCTCAGCCATTAGGCAATCTCTTGTCCCGCTCAGCCATGTCCAGTATCAGGCACGCAGCTGCCTCGGCCTGTTGCCTTCCCCCATCTCCACACCATGATCATCAAGGCCTTCTTGCCCCTTCTTATGTTTCCTTCGGGCAGATTCTGCTGTTTGGAGGTCAAAAGGTCTCAAAGTCTTGGTGGAGTCTGATGGATACACTTGAAGCAGTGGAGATTCTCACCTGCATAAGGAGCTGTGGCCCTGCCTGCCCCCTCTCCTGAGTGCTGTGCCAGCCCGCAGTGCTGAGGGAGCACTCGTGCCCCCTGAGGATAGTGGCCCCCTAAGGAGGCCAGATCCTGGCATGGAACCAGGCCCACCCAGCCTGGCAATGGCTCTGCATCAGTCCCTTGGGTGGGCCATCCTGTTCCTATCTCAGTGAGTAAGCGAATTCTTAGGAGGAAGAGCCACTTCTATTTTCTGACACTCAGTATTTACTCAAGTTCTCTTGGCAGGATTTGTGGGGTGGACTCTTGCACATGCTTCTTGGGTGGTGTGCAGACCCAGGAAAGGTGGTGGCCTCCAGCCAGGGTTGATGAAGACAAGGTGGATGGTGGGGCTTGTCAGACAGGAAGTCCTGGACACTGAGGAGTTAGCTCAGGGGGCAGCTGCACATCAGTCTGGCTGTGAGGACCTGGAACAGCACTTTTGACCTTGAGCCTAGTTGTGGGTGGCTCTGCAAGCACATGGAGGGACATGGAGAGATCAGAGGCCAAGGGCATGGGCAAGAGGAGCCCCTGGATGCTAATGTCAGGGAAGAGCTAGTGGTCCAGGGTTCAAGACTCTCTAGATCCTTTCAGAGAGCAGAACCTTGGGGCAGGCTTAATGCTGTTCCTGCTACACCAAAGGGTAAACGGAGTCATGTGGCAGGACAGGCCTGAAGACCCCAAGGCAGTCAGGATCCATACACCAGCTTCCATCTTGTTAGTGTCACCTGTCTCTGCCTCTGCTGGATGTCCCACCAGCCCACCCCAGTGTCCCTTTGTGCCCATCACAACAGCTCTGTCCCTGGGCTCCTGCCTGCAGCCTGTGCTGCTTCAGTTCTTTCCAGCAGCTCTCAGCTGGGCCACTTTGTGGCACTCAGCTCAGCCTGTCCTGCAAGCCTTCAAAGGTGTCCTCTCCTAGCCTCTGTCCCACCCAGCCTCCCCAAAGGTGTACCAGAGCACACTCATTCCTGCAAGATATTAATGGGATTCCTTGGGCATGCTGGGCATGCTGGGCAAAGCAAAGCAGGTGTCCTTGAACACAGCTGGACTGCCCAGCACTGCAGGGGGCCGTCTCATGGTGAAACTTCCAGAAGGAGTCAGGATGGACTACCTCATCCAAACTCCCTTAGAAAACTTCTGTGTTCTGTGAGAGCCAGATGCTGTGGAGCTCATCAGGGAAAGAGGCAGTTCAGAGCATGGCATCCAAATTCCTCATGATAGTATTCAAGGCAACCTGTGGCTGGGTCCAGGATCATGAAAATTTGAGTTCCTTGGACCATCATGGGTTGTCTCCAGCCTCTCTTCATGAAGAGAGAATGGACCAGTTGGAGATGGATAAGGTAGAACTCTGTGTGTGTGTGTGTGTGTGTGTGTGTGTGTGTGTGTAATACAGGTCTACCATAAAGAAGGATAAATGCAAGACATTTCTAGGTAAATAGATGCACACTGTTGAGAAAAATGAATTGGACACACATGTGTAAGTACCACATTGTTCCTGTCCTATGAGAAACCAAAAGTGTAAGTAATGAGCAGAATGTATAGTAGGTTTTGGAAATAGGGAGAAAAGTGGGGGAGGGTGAGAGAGCAGGAAGGAAGGAAAAGTTAAAAAAAACCGCAAAGACAGAAAATATGGACATGAAGCTTTTATAGGTGAGGGAGGAGAGGTTGAAGGCAGGCCAGGGGAATGGGGAAAAATCAAGTTATATCCTCTCTGGGTGCACAAGCTCTGTGGGGAGCACGATCATTATATCTACCTAAAATGTGCTGAAAAACTCTGATTGGAAAAGTGAGTGGGCTTCACTATAGCCCTTGAGGTCTTGGTGCCATTGTAGGATGATGCTGTGGGCTGTGTGTGTCACCGAGATGGAAGGAGGTGTCTACATGAAGGCTGGGAAGACCAGGGACCTTGTACCAAGCAGTAAGACCCCCTGAGAAAGAGAACTTCTGCTTGGTCATTCTAATAGTAGACTATTGTCACAAATACGGCACTAATGTCGATCCTACTCTGAGAGATGACAGTGATAAAGTCACAAGACTCTGAAGCAGGAGCCAACTGTGCAGGCCACATAGCTGAGTGGTTTTGGATGTTAGTCCTGTGATAGTCACCTGGGTGGACCTGTCAGACACACAGGACCCTCACCCCCATGCACACAAACACTGGAAATCCTAACATTGTGGATTTGCACTTGGGAATGTAAATTTAAAGCAAGCCCCCAAGGTACTTTATATACAGTGACCCTTAGACCACAATTTAGTAGCAACCCAGTGCATACTGGATAATGGGAATCACCTCTTATTTGTGAGGTTGATGATGATGAGGCCCTCTGATGCCATGGGGCTGAGCCTTGGCCTAAGATTCCTTCCACTTCCCAATAGGACTCTTCACTTCCCAGGGAACCAGTGAGCTTGAGGTGGAAGAAACCACTTTTGGAGAGACAGAGTGAAAGTCATGTGCTCTCAGCAGTTGACCTGGACGTTTACTGAGAAACACAGGAAGCAAATATCCAGGAACTCTGAGAGGTGGCAGCCATAATGGCGTTAGTGGACTTGTTAGAGCTAAATGTAAGAGAATTATGCCTAAACTTCTCATGGAGAGAGAATGGTGACAATAAGCTTCCCAGGAGGTCGAACCATGCTCTGGAAAGTCTCCTTTTCAGGCACTGAAGTATCAGTCAGCATAGTTATAAATATTTTTAAGCATTAGTGCCTTATGTTGTGGTAGAGCCTGGGATAGGGACTTGAGGACATATATGGCACAGAAGGCTACAGATAGAAGGATGGAACACAGCACAGGGGTCAGAGCTAAGCAAGATGTGGCCTCTGTGGAAGGCTGGCTGTGTGTAATCTCACAGGGAGCTGGGGACCTGCCTGGCACCAGAGAGGGGGCCCAGTGCAAGGGAAAGGCTGCACCATATACACAAGTGCTATCAGCCTGTCCCTTGCTGCAGGCTGCCCCCTCTGAGGGAGTTGAGTGGGGTGCAACCTTCCTGACAGGGTAGCTACCAGTAGCTGCTGGAATCTTCTAGAAGGGGCTGCTATGAGCTGTTTCAGCCAACACGCAGGACAGGCCAAGGAGGGGTGCCCTGGAGCAGCAGAGGAGGTCTGGAAAGGCACACATAGCACCTTCTTCAACCCTGGGGTAAACTGAGGTCCTAGGAAAACAAATGCCTTGTCCACGGCCACATAAGTCAGTTCCTGCATTTGGCATTCTGTTTTCTCTCTTTTCCAAGCTTGTCCTATTTTCAGTATGTCCTGTATTTCCTATGCAGAGATCCTCAAGGCCAGAGGCCATTCCTAGCAGAATCCATCATTTGTCCTTGGTCAATGGAGCCAACAGCTGCTGAACTTCAGGCCATGATGCAAGACATCTCTTTAAAGCTGGTGCCATATTGATTTTTTTCAGGAGCATGTCATGCTGCAGCCATCTTCTGCATTGTAATGAATTGCTTTGCCTTCATGCTTGTGCCTGGGGGTGGCTTTACAGTAAAAGGGGCTATTTTAAAAATCAAACAGATGCACAATCCTCTCCAGTATGTCTCCCTACTGGATGAAAAGTCATTCTTGAATGACTATGAATATTGAAATCACTGAATTTAGAACTGTAAAGGGAGAGAGAGAGAAAGATAGAGATGGACACAGAGAGAGGCCAAGAGAGAGAGAGAGAGACAGACAGACATACAGAGGCAGAGGCAGAGGATAGCACTGCCAGCACTCACATAAGGCAATATACACAGTTCTTTCCTCACTGTTTCCCTTTGGCTGTTGTGACTGTGAGCCAGTGTGTGTACAGTGATTAATTATGCCTCTTACATTGCCCTAATCAGATACACAACAGACCAGGCAGGGGAATAACATCTTGGTGTCCTGTGATGTTGCTCACAGCTTAAATGAGTTTCTGGTCAGCATGAAGGCATCGAGGCCACACTAGGAGTTCATCTCATTCCATCCTAAAAGTGAAGTTGGACATCTTAATGTGTCCAACACATCTTAATGTGTGTGCCTTGGTGACAGGGACACATAAAATTCCCAGGAGAAGCCTTGAAGTAGGGTGGCCAGCTCTTGGATTTCAGTTTCCACCTTTGAATTCATCTGAGCAGCAAATGTCTCCAGATTACAGATGGAAAAACTGAGACCTGGAGCAGATCAGTGGCTTTCCCAAAGCCACGTGATGAAAAAGACAAGCATGAGGAGCTCAAGAGTAGGCATCTTCCCAGGACTCTGATGCCGCACAGCAAAAGCAGAGCCCATCAGGTGATGCATAAAAGTGGGCATGGTGAATGGTAAAATCCCTACACACACAGGAGAAGAGCTGTCTGGAGTGTGTCCTTTTGAAAGATTGAGGTGACAAGCAGCGGGGCGTGTGAGGTCAGCAGGAACATGGAAAAGCCCAGGACTTCCAGGTTTTAATGAGAAGAACCAGCGTGTCTTTCTGTGGCTTCTCTTGAAGGTGATCCCGACAGCACTGATGGATGATCTGTCCCTGCTTTAATAGCAGTCGGGTGGTGATATCATAGCAAATAAATTCAAGGGACATGCAGAATGC
>PVJA010009586.1:48916-60189 GCA_004027025.1 Myocastor coypus
GTTCTTCTCTGTGGGACTCAACACCCAGCTCCAACAGATTATAGGAGGAGAGCTACAATGTGGTTTATGGTGTCGGGCATTCCGGGTCATACTTAGCTGGCTCTAAGGCAGAGCTGGCGTGGCAGAAGGGCTGGCCTCAGAGGAAGCTGCTGGCATCATTCTGGCCAGGAGCAGAGCACAACGGGAGGAGCTGGGAAGGGAGGTATGCCGCACTGTCTTAGTTACTTTTTACTCATTGCTGGGACAAGGAAGGAAAGGTTTATTTAGCTCACAGTTTGTGGAGGTTTCAGTTCATACTCTGCTGGCTCTAAGGTGGCAGAAAACAATGAAAAGCAGAGGAGAAGCAACAGCTGTGGCATCCATCAAGCCTCTCTCTTCCAAATTCTGTACCAGTGCAGAGCTCCTCCAAAGTGGTGTGGCTGTGAAGATCCAAGCTTCCCAAAGTCGAGGACTTCTCCAAGGAAGTGGGGCAGGGCCAGGCCAGGCAGGTAGCAGCCAGGGCAGGGCTGAGCTGGGCTGCTCTGCTCAAACTCTTCCTCAACTCTTTTTATACACTTTTTGTGCTGAGTTACTCTTGGGTGGCCCATCTGGCCCTAGAGTGGAACCAATCACATCCCAGGGCAGGCCCTCCGCATCCTGCAGGATGGGGCCCCCACAGCCCGGAACCAGCCAAGCCCATCCCGCCAAACTTCCTCAAGTTCATGCAATGTATCAACTACCACAAGCTCCTTCCAGGCCAGGCCCTTCATCTGCTCTTTCAGCTAGGCCCCGCCCCCTCCAAGACCAAGTCAGAAGTCCCCATAATCCAATCGCCTTCTGAATGCCCCACCTGTGAGTGAACGGGTTCTACAGGGACATCCAGATAGAAGCAACAACAGCAATGAAAATGTTTCAAAAGTTGATTGTGGTGATAGTTGCCCAAGGCTGTGTATATAGTAAAAACCATATGCATCCGCATGGTATACAAAGTATATCTTAATAAAGATTAGAAAATAAGAGGAGAACACCTCAGCCCTAGTTGTGATCAGATTCGTCTGCATAACAACATGCCACAGGCACAGTAGTGTAAGCAACAAGAATTTGCTGCTCACAGTTCCGGAGGTCAGAAAATCGAAGAGCAAGACCAAGTTAGCCCATTTCCTGGTCAGAGCTTGCCTCCTGGCCTGCGCTTGGGCTGTCTTTTGCTGTGTTCTCACACGCCTTTCCTCTGTGCTCTTGTGGGATTTCTTTTAAGAAGGCACTAATCCCATGGGACAAGGGCCTACACTCATCACCTTGCCTGACCCTATTTACCTCCAAGAGTTCATCTCCACATCCCACTATATTAAAGATGCACATACCCAAAGGGGAATGGTGATTGATGCTGGCAAAAAGAGACATACAAGGGAGTTTGGGTTTGTTTCTGCCCCAGGAAGAGATACTCTGATGGAGGAAGATGAGGTATGCCTAAAGACTGTACATACTTGAGGCCTATAGCCCTAAGAACAAAAAGTCCATAAAGAATACCTTATGTGCTACTGTCCTTCTACACCCTAAATTCATATGTTACTCCTGGGACAAAAAAAAAAAAAACCCAAAAACCAAAAACCAAAACAAAAAAACCTGACACCCACAAGTTAAAGGAGGAAACATTTGTTTTAGCTCATAGTTTATGGAGTTCTCAGTCCATAGTTTTCTGGTTTCAAGGCAGGGTAGCATGGCAGAAGAGAAAAAACAGTCCATGGCAGGGAGGCAGGAGGTACTTCAGGATATGCCACACCCACTGTGACCCCTCTCTTCCTACAAGGCTTCACCTCCCAGTATCACACCCAACTATAAAGCCCTCCCAGGGCCTAATCAAGTAGCACACACCCATAATCCAGTCATCTTCCAAAAGCCACATCTATAAGGGCATGAGGCTGTGGGGTTAGGGGAGGAACCTCTAGACAGAAACCCTAAAGTGATTGTATCTATAGATAAGGCTTTTAAGAAGTTCCGCCCTGAAAGTGAGATCACACAGGTGGACCCTAATCCTCTTGGACTGGTGTTCCTATAAGGAAAGAAAAGCTGACTAAAAGGGAGATGCTGGGAGCTATGTATGCAGAGAGGAGAGAGCTTGTGAGGCCGTGGAGAGGAGGCAGCCTTTGACAGGCCAGCGGGAGAGGCCTCATGGGGAGCCCACCCTGTGCACCTGGGGGCTTGATTGCCAGGCTCAGTACTGTGAGAAGACATCCCTGTCATGTGAGCTACTCAGTCTGTGCTATTATTTATGGCAGCCCTAGAAAACTAATAAAGGTTCCAAGGTGAAAGAAGGTCCACTGGGCTTGAGGGGAAGGAAGTTACTCTCTAAGTCTTTTGACACCTTGGCTCCATGAACACAGGCAGGTGATCCCAGGGCTCAGATTTGTAACCATTACATTTGGTGAGGGTAGCAGGGACCAGAGAGTCCATTAAGAAGGAAGTGATAGATTTTTCAGGCACATGGTGTAAGTACAGTTTATGAAGCACAGGGTCACAGGGACAAGTTATGGAGGCAGGGAGCATGGGTGCATTTGGGGCAGCAGGACACTTGGGAGTAACACAGGAATGGATGACTGAATCAGGCTGTGGAGATGAGCTGGGGCACCCCATGGATATGCTCCACTGGGCAGCTCCCCTTCTTCAGAAAGGGGTAAAGGCAAGGAAGGTGGGAGTCCCTGTCCCTAGGCATGATCCATAGGATGTAGGAGTCCCTTTTAGGTCCTCATTTTGATCCGAGAAATCAGTATTTGTAATCCCAAAGTCATGTTATTGGAATCTCACCAAGGTGATTCCAATCTACCACTTCCCATGCAACCCAGGGAGAAAGTAAAGACACTAAAACATATTCACAGTTATTGGGGAGTCAAGGGGCTCTAAGTCCAGCCACAAAGAAAGTTCTCTGGAACAAAGAGGGCAATCCAAGGCCTCACCCAGCTTTATTCAATGGAGGAGTGGCTTGAGAAGGAATGACTAGAATTGTGGGAGGTAGTGAATACTAGAAGGGGGTTCTACATTTACATCTGCCACTTGCAGAGGATATGCAGAGAGTAATCTGCATAAGGCTAGTTAGATAGTATCTAATGTTTTGGGTAGTCTGGGGCTTCAGCTTGGATATAATCTTTCAAGTCCCAGGAAGTCATAGCCTCTGTCTTGAGGCTCCTTCCCAGCTGGCAGCGCAGAGCATTAGTTCTTTGACCTGTCTTGACCCAGCTCACATTAAGGAGCAGCAAGTGTAGGTTACCAGGGAGACATGCATACCACCTTCAAAGGCTATCACCAACACCTCAGCTAGACCAATACACATTGCTTAAGGCCAATTGAGAGGATAAACAAAAGTCCTAGCCAGCTCTTACATATCAATACAAGGAAATAGGGCCAGATTCAGTCAAAATAGAGACAGTTGCTCTTCCTTCAAGGAGAGCTGGTTAGGCGGTTCTCCACAATAGGACATTGTGAATTGATTATTGATCTTCATGTAAGTCACGGGGACAGCTGAAAATACAGACAAAGAAGGGGCCTTCCATTCGCAAAGGAGGGGCAAGTTAGAGCAGGAGAGTACTTGTGCAGAGAGGGTCTCCCTTGGGGGTGCATACGTTGGGGAGTGCAGACCAGACCTGCGAATAAGTGGGTGGAGCCAGAAACTGCTGCCAGGTTCCTGAGTCCTAACTCACCAGGGCCCTTCATGCATACCTTCTCAGCTTCTTTCCACAAGGGCCCTGTGCCTAGTCTGACACTGCAGTGTAGTAAATTTGCTTTCAGAGGGGTCACTACGAGCCCCCAAGCAAACTGCTGGTGGCCAGGCTGAGCTATGAATCTGAATCTCACACCTCATCTTTGTACCTCACCTTGCAGTAATGTTTGGGAGCATAGATTGCCAGACCAGATGGACCAAGCTGGGTGGCCAGTCTGAGGGATGGGGTGACACGTGTGGGCTGCACCCCTGGTGGGGTGCAGAACATCCGAGCTTTCTGTTTCAGCCCAGCCCTTGCCTGTCTCCTCTGCTAGTTTTTGCTTTGAAGGAAATTTCAAGCCATTGCTCTATAAAACTGGTGGTTCTTTCGCTACACCCTGCGAAGCAGCTTTCTGTGAACTGAACATGAAGCCAACACCTGCTTGCCTTGATTTTATTCCTTCGTTTACTAGGGAATATTCTGTTTCATTAGAGCAGATTTGAGCAATCGGTCTTTTTCCGCTGGAGAGATTCTGTACGCTCAGAGGTCCCACTGGCCCAGCCCTCCAGAGAACTCTTATTTTCTGAGCTAGTGGTTTGCTGGGAATGGACTCAGGAAAACTGATAAACATGTAGCAGCATGCAGGAGGGCGCTGGCTGTCAAATGAGTTTGTTCATCTCTGGCTCGCTTAGACTGCAGCTCTTGCTGGACACGGCCTCCACTGGCTTCCTCCTGCCGCTCAACCACCACTCAGACGGAAAGGTTCAGTGATGAGGAAGCAGAGAAAACAAGAAACTGCCCCAAAGAAGTTGGGGTTAAGTGGGAGGATGGCCCCGATGCTAGGGTTGGAGAAAAAAAAGCCTAGGACGATGGAGGCTGGGGTCAGGGGAGAGGCTGGAGGTGACAGGAGAATCTGACCTACACAAAGCGCTGTCCCAAGTCTCTTAAACAGAACATCACAGGCAGGATGTTCTTCGTGCCACATCGCTCTGCCTTTGTCACTCCTCTGCTTGAAACCCTTCCTGAGCACTTGGGAACTGACCCCAGAGGGCTCCAAACTCTCCTGGGATGTTGAGTTCTCTCCAGTTCAGGTCCCCAGCTAGGCCCGCCCTGCCCAGGCCCTGTGGCTACATCAGGCCCCCTGCCTGATGCTTGCACTTTCGCCAAGGACGCCCTTCATGTCTTTGAGCCTCAGGAATGCTGAGCTCCTTTGCCCCAAGGCTTCTCCAGATGTCACATGCTGTCTCTTGGCTCTTCCAGTGCCTTTGCTGGGTGCATTCTTTTGTCCTCCCAGGTGAGGATGGCCTCCTCCTAGGCTGAGTTTTGTATGACTCATCACAGGAGGGCCCTACTACCCAGCAGTCGTCTGTCTCCTGCATGGGCCAGTGAGCTCCTTCCCCCTGAAAGTGCTCTCATTCCCCTGAAAATGCTGGTGGCGTGGATGAAAGTTTGAGCCCATCCAGAGGAAGGCTGGGAGGAGTCCTGATTTCTTCCAAAATCAATGCCAGAAAGCTGGTACCTAGTTGTTTTGGGGTACCTAGGAAGGCAACGGGGGCACTTTGGGGGCCCTTGAATCAAGAGAAGCAGCAGGGGCTTCACTGGGTCCAGACATGAAGGAACTTACGTTTGCAGCAAGTGCAGCAGAGGAGACAAAGACAATCACCAGGAAGTCTGACTTCTGAGCCGTTATGCCTGGGCAATTTGGAAGGCAGCAGATAGCTCTAGGGCGGACCAAGAGCTTATTTATTCTGCCAGTTTCAAGCCAGCATTAATAATATAATGGTTCTCAAATGGCTAGGCATAGTCTTTCTAATTTGTCCCAGTTTGGGCTGCTTTGCCCCTTGCATCAGATACTCATTTATTTATTTACTCATCCATCTATCCATCCATCCAATCAGTTCATAGCCTATTAAGTGTTACCTCTAGTATACTATGTTAGTACTTGGGTACTCAGAGCTGGTTGGAGATGAACTCTTTAAGAAGCTTGGGAATCAGGTTGTCTACCTTTTATAGTACATGGAATGGTGGACTTAGCAAACTCACTTGGAGTGGTGTTATGGTTCATGTCTAGTTGTCTCCCAAAAGCCTCATGTAGTCATTGGGTTGGGACTTCTAGAGTTTGAGACTTGATCCATGATCCCTGGGATTATGGGTTTTAGTACTGATGGGATTATGGGTCGAAGTATTTCTGGGATTATGAGTGTAGCCTAAGGTGGGGGCTAAGGCAGAGAGCCTGAATGTAATATGAGGAGAGACAGAAAGACAGACTCGAGTTGTTGCTGTTGCTCTGCTGCCCTGATTGATTGGTTGCCTCTGCCACCATTTTGTTGCTGTTCCGCCGCCATGAACTGGATGCTCTCTGTCTTGTTCCACTGAGCCTTGGGCCAGCTGCATATGGACTGAAATCTCCAGTAACTGTGAGCTAAAGAAACCTTTCCTTCCTTCATTTTGAGTATTGGGTATTTGTCCCAGCAACAAGTAAAAAGTAACTAATACAAGTGGGTTCTCCTTACCCAATCAGGGGTTCTAGGAAGGTTCATTTTTTTTTTAAATTTATTAGGCCTCATTATGTAGGTCAAAGTCTTAGTGATCCTCCTGTTTACAGCCTCCCAAATGCTGGGATTATAGGTGTGTACCGCAATGCCCAATCTCAGTTGCCCTCTCTGTGTGCCCTAGGGGCAGGGTCAGCACAGCACGCCAAGGATCAGACTCAGGCTCCTGCATCTGCCTAAGCAGGTGCTTTAATCTGCTGAGCTATCTGGCTGGCCCTTGAAAGTTCATTTTTGAGGAACACAGCTCAGACCTGAGGCTGCAAGAAAGTACCCTGAATATCGTGGGACTCCGGGTTCTTTGTTATTGATGGACATGGTCCAGAGGGGCAGCGGCTGGACCTGGTAGGCCAGGACCACTGGCAGGTCAACTGCTGCTATCTTAACTCTGGATGATGGCAGATTGTGAAGGGTCTTAAGCCAGGGAAAATGGGATAAGATTTCCAGAAGTCAACAGCTTGCAGCCTGAAGTATGGACTGAGATGGGAGGCATGTGGAGAAAAGCAGGAAGTAGTTGAGGCTAACTAGGAAAAGTACTCCATGGCTGGTGCTGACCTGTAAGGAGACTCTTGTTGCTGCGACGTCCAGGTCTTGCTTCCTTTCATGGGACAACTGCAGGGTCAGTGTGCTGCATCTGTTAGTTATGTGTTCTGCCTTTCGCGGATCCCTAACAGCCCCCGAAGGCTGCTATAAATCTCCTGAGGCTTAATAGACTTAAGCACAGAATATAAAGAGGTCGTGGGGACACTCTACCCCTAATTTCTGCACTGATCACACCTGCCCTTGTCCCACACACTAATTGAGGTATGATTTGCAGAGGACTACGACCAAAAGCTCTCTCCAGTCACAGGAACAGATCTCACTCTCCTGTTCCTCCTTCCTCAGCTTTCATTTACTATCAAGCTTTTCTTTCATTGTTTTTAAAATTTATTCATTTATTTATTTATTTATTTATTTATTTATTTATTGCCAATTCAGCCTGCCCTGAGGGTGGGGCTGGCACAGCATGTGGTGCCTGGGATTGAACTGTGGTCCCTGTGGTTGCCTAAGCTTTCCTAAGCAGGCGCTTTAGACTGCTGAACCATCTTGCCAGCCCTTTTCTTTCATTCTTGAAGGATGATTTTGCCAGCTATAGAATTCAAGGTTGTCTATTTTTTTCTTTCAGGATTTTAAATATGTTGTGTGGTTGTCCCTTTCTGATGACCAATCAGCCATTAATCTTTTTTTTTTTCAGCCATTAATCTTACTTAGAATCCTTCATATAGGATGAGTTGGCCTCCCCACATATGCATGTGTATTTGTCTACCATGTGTCTTAGTGTGGATCTCTCAGCTTATCTTGACTAGAACCCACTGAGCTTTTGTGAATGTGTAGATTTTTTTTTTCATTGATTTATTTGGTACAAGTCTCACTACGCAGCTGGGACTCATAGTGATCCTCCTATTTTCAGCCTCCTCAGCACTGGGATTACAGGCCTGTGCCACCATACCCAGACTCAGCTGCCTACCCAGTGAGTCCTGGGGGTGGGGCTGGGGCAGCACATAGGATCAGGGATTGAACCCTGGTTCCTGTGCTTGCCAAAGCAGGTATTTAGTCTACTGAGCCATCTTGCCTGCCCTGATTTGTATCTTTGAGCAGATTTAGGAGGTTTTCAGCTGCTATTTGCTGAAATATTTTTGTTCTCCATCCTCTGGTTTTTCTCCTTCTGGAATATCTATGGTTTTGGTGCTGATGCTATTAATAGGGTCTCATGACTCCCCCGGGCTTCCTTCATTTTCTTCCTGCTTTTTTCTTTTAGATCCTCAGATGGCACCACAGTTGTCTTATTTCAGTTCTGTGATCCCTTCTTTTCCCTGTGTAAATCTACCGTTGAGCTCTCCAGTGAAATTTTCATTTTGGTTATTGTACTTTTCAGCTCCTGAATTTGTTTGGCTCTGCTTATAACACATATTTCTTTACAGGTATTCTCAACTTATTCACCGATCATTTTTCTACTTAATTCCAAATTCAGTTCCCTTAAACTCACTGAACATTTTAGTACAATTGATTTAATGTCTTTGATTAGTAAGCCTAATGTATGCTCCTCCTCAAAGATAGGAGTCAGCTTCTGTAATTTCCATTCCATCAACAGTCCATACTTTCTTGTATGGACAGTTTTGAAATTTTTTTGTTGAGAACTGCACACTATGTATTATACTATGGTTTCTCTAGAAGTTAGAATCTCTTTCTTCTTGGGGATTGCTGACTTTTTTTTTTTCCTTATTGAAGACTGGTGCCATCTGTTTGTGGCTTTCCCAGGTTATTTTTGCAAAGTGTTGTGCCTGGTCATTGATGTTTTTGCTCTGTTGTCTTTGCAGTTGGCTAGTGTCTTTGCTGGGACTCGTTGTTGGGACAAATACCCGACACTCAAAATGAAGGAAGGAAAGGTTTATTTAGCTCACAGTTTGTGGAGGCTTCAGTTCATACTCTGCTGGCTCCAAGGTGGCAGAAAACAATGAAGAGCAGAGGAGGAGGAACAGCTGTGGTATCCATCAAGCCTCTCTTCCAAATTCTGTGCCGGTACAGAGCTCCTCCACAGTGGCATGGCTGTGAAGATCAAGGTCCTCCAAAGTTGAGGACTTCTCCTAGGAAGTAGGGCAGGGCCAGGCTGGGCTGCTCTGCTCAAACTCTTCCTCAACTCTTTTTATACACTTTTTGTGCTGAGTCACTCTTGGGTGGCCCATCTGGTCCTACAGTGGAACCACTCACATCCCAGGGCAGATCCTCCGCATCCTGCAGGGTGGGTTCCCCACAACTGGGAACCAGGCAGGCCCATCCAGCCAAGCTTCCTCAAGTTGACACAATGTATCAACTACCACAATCCACCCCTTGTCAACTTGGCAGCTATACATACTTCTTTAAGCCAATTCCCAGGTACATAGACAAGCTTAAACATTTACAGCTTGAACATTGTATAGCATTAGAACCATGACATGTTGCCTCTGCCTGCCCCCCACCAAATACTCATGCACATCCTTTGTGCAAAAGCATTTTAGTCCATCTCTAAGAGTTGCAGAAGTCCTAACACTTTCAGTGATGCTCAAAAGTCCAAGCCCCAAGCCTCCAAGATCTAAGGCAAACTCTAAGCTGTGAGCCCCTGTAAAAATGAATTCGAACACTTCCCACATTTAAAGGGACAAGATAAGCACTGCCATTCCAAAGGTGTACATAGCAGAATACAAACAGATGGGACCAGGGCAAGTCCAAAATCCAGAAGGGCAAACATTAAGTCCTGTAGTTCCATGTGGAACATCTGATGCAACCTGTAATGAGTTGTGAGCTCCAAATGTCTTACATGGCTTGACCCCTGTGGCACTTCGGCTGGTAGCTCTCATGGGTTTTCTCTCAGGCCTTCTTTGCTCCCTTTTTGCAGCTTTCCTTAGACCATCAACATTCCTGGATTTTGCAAACTTCTGAGTTTTCCTCTAAGTAGGCTTCTCATTCACAGTCCTCTCGGGGCCACATTGCCTGGCCTCCCAGGCCTTCTGAAATTTAGGTGGAAGCCTTTTAAACCCCAGAACTCCTGCATTCTGCATGCACCTAAAACCAGCATTATGTGGATGATGCCAAGGATTGCTGCCACCTGGAGCAGTAGCCAGGCTTCCTTGACTTTTAGCTGTAGGGGTTGTAGCTGGTATTTAGAGCTATCTTCTTCTACTACCCATTCCTTTGGCCCTCAGCAAGTACCTCAGTAGGTCTTGGTCCTTTCCCTGGTGTAGTGATCCATACATTCATTCCTGAAGGCTCTGGATCATTTATTATCATGCCTGTATCAGATTGTTGTAATTTCCCATTAACTTTAATAACGAGGCATGGCAATACTAAGAGGCATCCCAAGGGACCACCTGCATTCCCTGTATATTCTTCCTTTCTTCCATTGTAGAGTAGTAGTTCTATTTCCCCTTGATAGTCTGGGTCAATCACCCCTGAAAACACTGTGACTCCCTTTTTAGCTTGTTTCCTCAGAGGCATGAGGAGACCAAAATGACCAGGCAGAAATCTTAGCTTCCAATTCAGTGGTATCATTGCTGTGCTTCCTGGTACAAGCCTTCCCCCCTCTGGGAGTAGGACTTCTAGTCTAGCAGAGCATAAGGTTGTGGGTTCAGGAAGCAAGAATTTTGCTAGTGGATCACTAGGGGTGATGGTGAGTGGTACCATTCCTACTCCCACCCCTTGACTCTGGATCCATGAATCCTGGCTATGGGAGACACAGTATTATACAGAGGGCCCTGATTCAAAGTATATACAGCTTTTTGAAGTACCTTGCCCTAGCCCTGCAAACTACTACTACCTAGCTGACACTGTAACTGCATCTTCAAAAGACTGTTCCACCTTTCTATCAATCCAGCTGCTTCTGGGTGGTAAGGAACATCATAAGACCAGTGAATTCCATGAACTTGAGCCCACTGCTTCACTTCTTTGCTTGTGAAATGTGTTCCTTGGTCAGAAGCAATACTGTGTGGAACCCCATGGCGGTGGATAAGGTATTCTGTAAGTCCATGGATGGTAGTTTTGGCAGAAGTGTTACATGCAGCAAGGCAAATCCTTATCCAGAATATGGAATATGTGTCTATGCCAGTGAGGACAAAGTGCAGTTCCTTCCATGATGGAGGTGGTCCAATGAACACTCTATATGTTATACTGTGGTTACTCTAGAAGTTAGAATCTCTCTTTTATTGGGGATTGCTGATTTTTTTTTCTTATTGAAGACTGGTGTCACCTGTTTGTGGCTTTCCCAAGTTATTTTTGCAAAGTGTTGTGCCTGGTCATTGACGTTTCTGTTAGCTTTGCAGTTGGCTAGTGATCTGACAAAGTGCTCCTTGAATGTCTCAGTCCATGAGGCCTGGAGCTCTCATTTACTGGGAAGGAGACAGTGATGAGCCAGGGAGAGAGCTGTGTAGCCCGGTTGCTGCTGCCTGTGCCATCACAGAAAATGGAGGATTAGTCAGGTTTCTTACAGGCAATGGCAGAAAGAAAGAGAAAGAGGGGGAAGAGGGAGAGAGGGAGAGAGGGG
>PVJA010009587.1:0-60219 GCA_004027025.1 Myocastor coypus
TTTTCCTTTTTTATTGTTTAAATTTAACACGAGTTATATTACATATTTTCATCATCAGATCAGTTTAGATTAATACATATAGGTATATAAGCTTGATCAAACAATTAAACATTAACCCTTCTAAATCAACATTATTATTTTTTTTCTTTTTCCCTTTCTTTTCTTTGAAAGTTGACATATTGCATATTGTCCTCACAATTGTTCTACAGAGTACAGTGTGTAGGCATGACCCACCTCCCTATTGATGTTGCTTAGAAAAAAAAATGGAAAAGAATATACTTCTCTTTGGACTAAGAGGAAGCAGGTACATACACAGTCAAATGTTCTGCAATTGCAGTGGGCCACCAGTGAAGCTTGTGATGTTGGAGGCTATTGAATCTAAGCCTCCTAAAGCTCGTCTCACCAATCTAGCTCTGTTTCATGCATTGTAATTAAGCATTTTTTTTTTTTCCTGCTGGGTGGTTAAGGGCAAGTTGAAGCAAGACCTGTATAACAAAACATTCTTTTTTTTTTTTTTTTTTTTAATCTTCCAGGGTCAAATCCCCTCAGGTTTAAGTTTGGGACCATAGGCAGTACTTTGTAGAACTGTTGTTAGTGTCAGCCTTCGGGACAAGTCACGGCCATTGCTTGGCCATTTTGCTTTCTGTGAAAGCCTGAGAGAATGTTTTTCTCTGCTACCAAGCCATTTTCCCAGCCCCCTACATGCTTGTATTAACAAAAGATAAAAACACACCAATTGTCAGTTGGCTCAGAGGTTCCAAGTTTGGACCTTGGGACAGGTGCCGACAGGTGTGCAAAGCATCGGTAAGGACAGCAGGCAGCACGGAGCAGGGCAGAACACAGGAGTGCCAGAGCCGCAGCCTCCTGTGTCTTTCGTGCATGACTCTTTTTTTTTTTTTTTTGTCTTTTTGAGACGGGGTCTCGCTATGCAGTTGAGGCTGGTCCTGAGCTCACTTTTGTAGCCCAAGCTGGTCTCGAACTCGTACCAATCCTCCTGCCTCAGCCTCCCGAGTGCTAGGATTACAGGCGTGTGCCACCATGCCCGGTGCCACGTGCATGACTCTTGTACAGGTTGGTATCTCACATTTACATTCTTGCATAGTGCTGGGTTTTAGTCGCTCTTTTCTTGTTGCTGGGACAAATACCTGACACCCAAAGTGAAGGAAGGAAAGGTTTACTTAAAAATATGATTGTTGGGAGATAGCTCCGTGGCACAGGTGCCTACCTGGCAAGTGCAAGGTTGTGAGTTCAAACTCTGTTCCCACAAAAATAAATAAACAAACAAATATTTAAAAATATGAAATGCTTTATGAATTTGCATGTCATCCTCATGCAGGGGCTATGCTAATCTTCTCTTTGTATCATTTCAATTTTAGTATATGTGCTACCGAAGCAAGAACTTTATTCTTATTTCAGATCTTAGTAACCTCAGTACCTATATTATTTTTCTGAAGAACTTCCACCTTTTCACTTAGAGGAAACACTTACGGCTTCTCTATAGCATACCTGAGTTGCCAACACCACTAATCTTGGGGTAATTATTAAGCAAAATAAATGTTGGTTGAATCCAGGCACCATGAGGCACTAATAGTGCATTTAATAACTGAGAAGGCTGCTAAATGACGATGGGTTCTGTGTACAGCATGGATAGGTGGACAACGGGATGATTCATGTCCTGGTGGAGAGATTCATGACAGTTCCAGATTTTGCCATGCTATTCAGAACTGTGCACTCCTGAAAAATTATGGCTGATTTCTGAAATTTTCAATCTATTTTTGAAGCAGAGTTGGCCACAGGTAAGTGTAGCCATAGTATTAAATCCATGGGGGAGGAGACTGTTGTACTGGGTATAAAAATAAGAAAGCAGTATACTGACTTAAGGAATTCTTTGTACATCTATGTATTTCTCCATGTGTTGTGTTTAATAATTATCTTATTCTTGACTTAATTATAATCAGAGGGTAGGGAGCCTATATTATTAATATCAATAATGTGAATGTGTTGTATATTTACTGAGAATAGGTGCTTAATAAATGTTGGATTTCCAGATGAATAAATGAATAAAATGGTGCCTTGCAATTGGAAGATGGCAGGGATTAAAAGGAGCTACAGAATTGAGTGACATTTAAAATTAGGTTGGCTCATTAGTCCCCACTACTACCTATGAGGTAGATAGCACTGTTCCTATTTAACAAATGAGGAGTTTTCAGTTTAGAAAAACTCATAGCTAGTTAGTTGTACAGCAGAGACTCAAGACAGGTCCGTGTTGAAAGTCCAAGCTCTTTTCATGGTACCACCATCATCCCAACGGTATTGAGCACTCAGCCCTGAAACTTCTGCTCCTCTTGGTTCTCAGTGCTCCATCATCAGGTGATTCCATGGTACGCTTATATCCAGAGGTGAGCCTTTCCTGGGGTCCAGGCTGTCCATGTTCAGAGGTCTATGGGAACAAGGCACAGACAGAGCCTTGAGTTCATCATCTTGCTGGACATCAGTGATACGACCCAGGGGGAGTTGCTTTCTTTGGCTCTCCCGTGAATGAGTCAAACATTCTGGAAAACTACAATTAGATGGGGTGATCAATTGGATGAGAAGATCAAACCCAGTTCCTGTTCCCCACCAGAGCATCAAAACTTCTGTTGCTGGATCTATATAGGTAGCAGAGTGTCATTATAGAGAAAGAATTAAATGTTACCCAAAGTATTTTGTACTAATTGGGGAGAAAATATGTTTTCTTTTTTTCCCCCAAAAGAACAGAGCAAGGGACTATAAGAGAGCAGACCATTTCTGTTTGAGTTTCATGTTCTTCCAAAGTTCTTAAAACAACACATGTACTGTTTTGTTTATGTTCATATGTCACCTTAGTGAATGTGCACCCCTTATTCACCTTTCCTTAGAGCACCCCTGTATCTTTACTGTAGCATGTTTCCTTTTTGATGATTCAGTGATGCTTGGGAGCTAGCAGAGAAGACAGTGGAGCTGGAAGAGAGCTAGAGTTGAATAACAATTATAATTTAGTTACATAAGGGCTGGGAAGGTAGCTCGATGGTCTAAGCACCTCCCTGGCCAGTGCAAAGACCTGAGTTCAATCCCCAGTACTGCATGCTGTGCCAATCTTGGAAACCTCAGTACACCATGTTAGCCACTGAAGCTGGGTATAGTGGTGCACACCCAGTAATCCCAGTGCTAGGGAGGCTGAGTCAGGAGGATCACTACAACATTAAACTGTGTAGTGAGATCCTGTATCAAATAAATAAATTTTTAAAAATTCAGCTATTTAAATTTAATAATTTAAGATAGTTATGCATATTTTTTCTTTGAACTACCTTTGAGGCACCAGAAGGTATGGGCCATCATTCATTTTTGCATTGTTTGTGTGTTGTCAGTAAAGACCTTACCGCATAAGTGGTGACCAGTAATTATAATGAACTAGTATTTTATACTTGGAAATTTGTCATGATTTCCTGTAGCACTTATAATGTACTTACCATGGCCTTCAGCCTGTACTGGAGGCTTAGAGGGTCTATCACATGACTTAATTTTAGCTCTGCTGGATTCTCGGAATAGATAGTATCTCATGATCTGCCTCTGTCATTCTCTTGCTTCCTTTACAGAGTACAGAGCCTTCCCCTCAAGACACTTAGCAAACATGTAGCTGGAATATGATAAAAATACTTTGGATCTTTGTTTTAAAATCTTGGTAAATTTTCTGTTTAAAAAATGTTTTGTTCACATTGTTGTAGGAGGTCTTTTAGAAATCAGTTCCGAGGAGCCGTCTTCCCGAGGCAGTCTGTATTCAAAGCAGTTTGGAGAGAGAGCTGGTTGCTAGGGGCAACACTAACTTCTAAGGGGGGATCTCTGCATGTGGATAAAAACCAATGCCCTGGGCTCTCTGGAAGGGTGGGGCCCCTCACCGAGGAACAGATGAATGGAGAGTGGCTGGAGTACCGTCAGCACTGTGCAGATTGCCCTCTTCGGTGGCTAGCAGGCCGTGTCCACCACATGCATGTGGCATGAGGCCATAGTCCAAGCACCTGAGTGGTAGGCGTTCATCTCCTGATGAGGCCACTGGGATGATATGAAGGATTAGGTGGCCACAGTCACCTCTGTGGGGCCCGTTCTGTGCAATGGTGGAGGATTGATTGGCACTTAGGGTGATACACCTCTGGTGACTTATTGTGATGGTGTATTTTAGTCTTTAAATCACCGCGCAGTGACATTCTCCTTTTTCTCTCAGATACAGTTTTATAAATTTTAATACTGCAGCGAGGACACAGCGTAGTTTCATCATTTCGCAAAGTTCCCTTGCATTACCCCTTGACCACAGAGACGCTTTTCTCCAAAACCTCCCCCGATCTGCTCTCCATCATTCTCGTTTTCTCTTCTCAAGAATGTAAGATGAGTGACATCATGCAACTGCTCAGCTTCTTCCACTCCCACAGTTCTCTGAGATTTATCTAGATTGGTGTTTGCATCCACACCCACTCCTTTTCATTGCCAAATAGTACTCCATAGTATTCATTTGCACTTGGTCTTCACCAGTCCTTGACTGTATGCTTGCAAATTTGCCTGCTTGCTAAGATTTATAACCCTCAAATCGAAACAGATGGCCCGCTCAAGCCTAGTGCAGACATGTAGAGCATGGTGAAAATTTTGGGTAGCCTCTTGCGCACATTCCCACCTGGGGGTGAACAAGGTGACCTAGTATTCTTGTTTCTGTTTTCATCCTGCAAAATTGTGTCTTCATGGCCTATTTGGTGGCATGCTTTTTTTTTTTTTTTTTTTTTTTTTTTTTTTTTTTTTTTTTTTTTTTTTTTTTTTTTTTTTTTTTTTTTTTTTTTTTTTTGGTGTTTTGTGTTTTGTTACTTCTTTTGCTGACTAAAATGGACCTAAATGTTGTACCCAAGTGCTGCCTACTCTTCTTGCCTTCTAGGGGGAAGGTATGTTAGTGAGGTTTTGTTGAGGGGCAAGTTATAGTGCTGTAGATCTTGAATTCAGTGAGAATGGGTCAGCAGCATGTATTAAACAAGTTGTCTTTAAGCAGAAACACACAGATCACAAGGCTTGATATTGATCAGTTGATAAAAATACTGTGACAAGGGCCTTGTAGAGCCTTGTCTTTCATTTGCCCAGGAGCAGAGGCTCGTGCGATGTGTGCGGCAACTTGGTGGACTGCACCCAGCCCCGAGGACTGACTGCCGCGCTGAGCCCTGCAGGTTGGCAGTGCTCACGGACCTGTTACTGACTGTGCAGTGCTTATCATCCAGTCGAGCTGATAACTCTTTCCTAGCTGGTTACTTGAGCAATACTTCCTTCTAGTTTTTGGAAGGAGAAAAGCTGGGATTCTGAAGGACTTGGCTATAGGGCAGTTGTGGAGCAGAGCCAGGAGGAGGCCGAGGCTTTTCTTTAACGGGGATAGAGAAGTACCATCAGAGAAAGCCCCAGTGATGTCAGTGGGGACTGTGTCCACCATGACACCTCGAGTGCCACATTTCAGGAAGTGTGGCTGTACTCAGAACCCACATGGAGGGGCCTGACTTGGTGAAGCTCGGGGGACCCAGAGGGGTGGAGGGACACATGGCAGTGCAGGACCAACGGCCACATGACCACAGTGGTCTGCTTGTGGGAAACTAGTAGAAATCAGAGGTGCCGCTGGGTTCCCACTGGCTGCGGACTGACAGCTGTGGTCAACTTCACCTACATCTGGGGTGACAGTTGGGGTGGGAGAACTCCAGCATCTGCTAGGCATAAGACAGTGTCTCCCTGAGGGAGTGCCTGTAGCCTTAACTACTGCTAGATTGTGCAGAACAAACCCAGGGGTTGTCTGGGTAAGATGCGGCAGGCAGTGGGCCAGGAGGGCTTCTTCATGCAGCCTTGACTCCAAGCAAGGTCTTTCCTTCCCTAAAGCCATGATGGCGATGGTAAAAACATCCCACCTATAAAATCACTTCTGAGTTTACGAGGAGATTTCGCAACATTATTTCCACGATTCCTCAGCTTTCTTTCCAAGACAGATGGCTTTTAAATTTACACAGATTATAGGCATAGATAAGATTGGCTGTGGGTTCTGAGCAACGCTAGTGCTACTAACTATAACATCACCCCTTTCTTACCCAAGGGCATATGGAAGTATGAATAACATCAGTGATTTTTAAAAAGAAAACTCTTGAATTCACTCTTGTTTCTGTGTGTAGTTCGCTACTAATAGTAACAGAGATATTAGTTACCAGCGAGTGTGTACCACCTGGTGTTGTCATCCCAAAGTTAAGCACTCTGCATTCTCTCCTGTGATTCCCATAACTGTAGTAGAAGGATTGTGCCGGGTTTGTGTTCATGGCCATCACCAGAGAAGCTCTGAGCGTCCCAGCTTTCTTCAAGAAATGCCACGGGACCCATATCTTAGGTTCCCCAGGTTTTCTCTGACATTATTGGAACTTTAAGACACAATTCAGCAGAGCAGGTTTTGGAGTCCCTTCTTATAGACAATGGATAAGGGAGTAAGGTTGCTTTTCCCAGCATCCTCAGCTTCCAAACCCAAGGTGCTGACAGCATTGTGGTGAGGGCAGGGCAGGGGCAGGGCAGGGGCAGAAGTGCCAGGGGGAGAAAGCCCACAACGTGTGCGTCTCTGTTTCCTACTGTCTCCCAGGCTCTCTCTCTCCTGAAAGGAAGGAGAGAAGACATTGCTGGCTGGAGAAATGGGAAGAGTACACGGCATGGGGAGAACTCCTGCTGGTTCTGCCCTCTCACGGGGTCACACAGCAGAGTCCCAGGCCCCTCTAGCACACCTGTGACGCCAGCTGCAGCTGGGCAGCTGCTCGACACCACCAGCGCTGCGTGCAGAGAGGTCTCCCAGCCCACGCTGCTGCGTGTCTTGGAGCCCCTCCCTCGGCTGCATCTACCAACTTAGCCTTTGTTAGCAACGCATCAAGATAGTTTTCTTACCTTACCCGCTGCCATTGGTCTCTTTCCTTGGCTTTGTTAGCCTACGGCACGCAAGAGGGACATTGGGCTGTTGTTTCGTAGAAACAGAGGAAGCCTAGGAATGTTTCCCACAGCCAGGGCAGTCAGTCTCTGTCCTTCACACTAGGTTCCAAACACACCTCAGGGCAGTGTCTCTGGGTGAGCTGTGGAGTTCTTAGCCACCTGGCATAGAGGGATAGCAATGCTGAAAAGGAGGTTACAGGGGACTCGTCTGTGTCCTCCTCAGAAAGTGTGGCCCTAAGGAGAGGGGCAGTGGCACCTGCCTAGAAGACCTGGTGAGGTTTTGGGGAATGCCTCCCCTGCTCTGAGCATCACTCTCCTCTTTTGTAGGTGGAGCTGAATCTGCCTCTCAGTGTTGTGCCAAGGGCGGGCTGATTGCACTGGCTCAGATTGGTCCTTGACCGCTGTTGGCAGGGCACTGGTCCTTGGCAGTAGCAGAATGGATGCAGAATTCAGATTTTCTTAGATTACACATCCTGTGTGCCTCAGCCTGGGACAACCAGGGCCTTTCTAGGACATTGAGGCATGAGATCAGAGAGGAGAAAGTTCTGTGAAGTGTGTTTTAAGCCCTGTGTCTCTGATGTGGCCAAGTGGAGTCTGGGCTGAGGGCTCTGGAGACGTGTCCACCCGGAGACATGTCCTGGTCACTTCCAGATGCATGCGAAAGGGCCAGGTGGGCAGGCTGACTGTGACGATGAGGGAGACTCAGGGAGGGGTTCACATCTGAGCCCCTTGAGGCGAAGGCAAGGCCTGCTTGCGCTCACACAGGAATCCCAGCGTCCCACCTCCTCCTGCTTCACAGAATCGCTCCCAGCCCAGCCCCAGGCCCGCAGGCTCTGATGGGAAACTGAGCGGTGTGCAAAGTCCGTCCTCAGCTCTAGCAGGCTTTACTCCATTGGTTCTCACACCTCACTTCTGGGACCCATGGGTGTCTGGCCTTTCTAGAGGACCTGGAAGTGATTTTCTTTATGGAAATGGATTTCCGTAATAAAACTACCATTCCTTGTGGCGCCTCAGTCATCCTTTGTCTTGAATGGAAACAGTTTTTCTATATAATTAATCTTCGGTGCTATTGTTTACCAGTAGCTGTCTCAGAAAATGCTTAAGACTAATTTTTGGCTGGCCCTGTACCAGGCACTGCAGTATCTACTCTCCAGGAAAGTGTGTGTGTGTGTGTGTGTGTGTGTGTGTGTGTGTGTGTGTATGTGTGGTGTATGTGTGTGTACAGGCAGGTTTTGCTCACATCAAACAAACTTGCTGTATAAAGATTGGGCTTACACTAATGATAAATTAAGGGCTGATTATTCACTTTATAAAGGATTCATGTTCGGATTCCCCTACTGCGTTTATAATGTGATTCAATTTACACCATATTCAGCAACTGCCCATTGTGTGTGGGGAGGCTCTCTCTGCATAAACAAGAGCATGTGTAGGCAGTATTTTGAGCGTTATAGAAGGAGAGAATTAGAGATAGTGAAGAGGGTTTTATTGCAAATAACAATGAGTTAAACTAGCGCCCAGGAACAAAGGTGACTGGATGACAATTTCTTCAGCCTGAGGAGCACCGTGCTGCTCCACAGGGCTGGGGAAGAAGTCCAGCTCCCTGCTCCCTGCTCCCTGCTCTTGTGTCTGAGGAGGGTCTGTGCTGTGTCTTTTTAGGGGCTGGGGATGTCTGGGCACCCAGGAGCCAGGATCTGTGGCTTTGATATTAGGCAGATGAAAGGAGAAAAGAGAATATGGTTACTGGGTTTATCTGATGGAGACATTAGACTTGGGGTACCTGCGCTGGGGCGGTAGGGGAGAACCTTAGGCAGGATGTGGCTCCTCTTAGCATTCTGCAGCATCTTCTCCTGTGCCCAATATCATGGGTGAAGACCGAATTCTGAGGTCTTCTAATCCATTTCCCTGTCAGGGTTTTGCTGAGCTACTCAGGCAGACAAAAACCTCCTGTATGAGGGTCCTCAGCAGGTGAGCTACATTCTTAGATATCCTTCCCAGACTGCTAGTTTTTATTACCACTGGCAGATTAAGATGAATTCCAAGTGTCAGAGCCATATTTTATTATGCAAGAAAGGGAGTCAGACAGGTGATCAGAGGAAGCGAGACCAGACCATGTAGGTGTGGGTGAGGGCAAAGCACCACATGGCCACCGCAGAGGCAGAGGGACTAGGGACAAAGCTGCAGAGACACCTGGTAGGTAACAGGAGTAAGCGGTATGGTGGGCCCTTTGGATGCTTAGACTATTCCAAAACCTTGACTTTCCAAGAAAAGCCTCTCCACCTCCTTCACTTAGCTACAAAGCAAATCGTATCTTCTTTTATGAGTGGGCATCCTCCGACTTCTGGTCTTCCAAGTTGTACCCAAGCAGGGTTCAGAGTCACGGTCACTGGATTATGACTACCGTGTGTGTACTGAGACCTAATTGAGGAGACTGAGTTATAGGGGCCTCCGACTTTCTACCCTTGTCACAACTTCTGTTTGGTATTACTGGTGCTACTAAGGAGGCTGGAGCTGGGGACACTTACACTGAGTTCCCCACCCCTCTATTTTGGCATCTTCAAAGGAAACTTTGGTGTCATAGACCAAGTCAGCAGGGGCTGGGAGGGAGCTGAGAGCTTTATTAACTAATCTCTGGTACTTGAGTAATTTATTATGTTTAAGCTGGTGCCATCGAGTCTCTCAGCAGTGCTCGCGTGCTCTGGGAAATAAATTAAAGGCTGTCCGGAGACACTTGGATCATCTGTGTGATTGCTGGGCTGGTGAGATGGAGGTTTAAGGTTCTCTCTTCTTGCAAATTGGAAATTAGGAATTAATAAGACAGCAGGCCGAAGAGCCGCAGTGGTGGTGGTGGTGGTGGTGATGGTGACTTGGCTGCCTGGCCAGGGTTGGGGGAGGGAATGTCAGGATGCCAGAGCTGCAGAGAAGCAGACCCCCACTAGGGAGTCCTTGTAGGAGCGCGAGACCCTCATGGCGAGGATGAAGGACTCTTAGGCTGCTAATAGGTGTCAGGGATGTTTCTGCCTCTTGAAGAAGGTTGAACAGGTCACAGAAAGAGCCCTAAGTCAAGCCTAGAGGCCTGCTCCTGGCTTCTCGCTTCTGCATGGCAGTAGGCAAGCCTCTTCTCCTTAGAGCTCCAGTGTTATTGGTCATGGGGAGAGCCTGGACTCAAGGCTGACTCATCCATTAGGTACAGTAGACAGACACAAATGTCCTAATTTCTTTTGAAGCAAGAAGGAAGAAAGTTGACACTTTCAGGTTGAGGGAAATGTTCTAATATAGAACATTAATCTTTATAACAAAGCAATCATCGCATAGGGATTTTTAGTATAAGTTTTTGTGTCCGTGGAGGTAAAAGCCCATGGAGATCTACATGCTCAGGGCCCCACGGTGCTCCTAGTGCAGCCTCCATTGGTTGAGATGATCCCAGAGGCCCTTCTTGCCCCAGTGCCACCCAGGCTCTCATCTATCCATGGGTTCCTGGTTGGGGCTGCCCTGGCTCTAGCTGGTGAGCTCTGTGACTGACTCCTGCCTGCCTGCTCCTGCTTTGGGGGAGGGCTCTGTGTCCATGGAGAAAACCACTAAGTATTCCATTGGTGGTTGGTGGAGCCAGGAGTGGTACCAAGATAGCTACCCAGTACCAAGCATGCTCGTGGCTTCCACGGTCCCACGCATCCAGGCTTCATCCATGTCTGGAGGAGACGGGAGCTACTTAGAAGCCTCTCCACTCCAGCTCTCCCTATGGTTGTCCTGTGGCAGTGTTTGAAACCCACTCCTGCCCTCTGCTTTTCTATTTCAGTGTGATGATAGTGGCTTCAGAGGTCGCACTGAAGGACGCACAGCCAGCCAGCTGGCACCAAGGTTGCAGACCCAAAGCACCAGAGAGAACCACCACCCTCAGGAGCCCCGGGCTGCAGTTGAGAGTCCGTACCACCAGGTGGCAGGCTTGCTCTACACAGAGGTCGTGGCGGGACCATTTGCCTGGCAATGTCCAGGGGGGTCAGAGGATGCCCACTTAGTCTGTAGTCTGAAGACTGTTGAGGCCAGCGTGTGTGGCTTCAGAAACAGTGCTGTGGCTTCTCTCACTAACACTAGGTTCCTGCTGGGAGGCTGGTTCCAAGGGCGCCTTAGTTTCTGGAGGCCCCGCTGGGCTGATGTCAGGTACTGGGAAGAGAGCGCCCCCTGGAGTAGGGAGGGCTGACTTGCCTCTGTTGGGTTTTAGGTGGCGAAATTGCCGGGGTTGGAGGAGGGTGTGTCTGGCAAGATGACTGAAAGGGCCCTCCTACTTTTGGAGGCTTTCCTGGGACCCTGGTTCTGGAAAGAAAGGGAACACTTCTGAGCTGATCCTGTTTGTAGGCATGTGGAACGCCAGATTATTGAGACGACTTGTGTGCCCGCTAACTCTTAGACTCCTGGGAGAGACCCATCCATAGCAGCCAGTGCAGATGCAGATGAGTCTTGCTATGCACTCCAGGCTGGCCTTGAGCTCACTTTGCAACCCAGGCACTTGAGACAGTCCTTTCTGCCTCAGCCTCCCGAGTGCTGGGATAACAGGCATGCCCTGCTATCAGCAGATGTCCTTCTTGCACTGCATCAGAACAGTGCAAGATGCCCTGGAACCCGGCCGGGGCTTTCCCTGAGGGGCTCCTGGAGCCAGGAATCTGGCCACAAGGCAGCCTAGCGCTTTTCAGCACCAGGAGGGAACAAAGAAAGACAGGGAGGGTGGAGGAGGAGAGAAGAGAGGTAGGAGGGATGAATGGAAGTCAGAAAGAGCCCTGCAGCTCTCGTCTGGGCAGGCTGGGTGAGCTGTCTCCAGGGCCTGAGGCCTCTTGGGACTCCCACGTGGCACCCATAATGCTTTGTTCCCAGGCAGGCCTGTGGCCCTCCAGAACTGATGAGTCACCTACTTCTCTCTGTGGCATCTTCAGGGCCTCCAAGACAGTCAAGAGGTGCCGAAAGAAGTCCTGCTCTCTTCACCTTGCAGCACGACCCCCTGGCTGGATTGGTTTCCAGCGCTCACCCCCTCTGTCTCTGCCATGTTTTAGACTTCTGTTCTGAGACCACAACGCCTTGTGTACACTGTGGCGCTCTCCCATTCCAACAGCACCTGAGTGCGGGCGCTCTTCCTGCCTGCTCCGCATCAATGCAGACTCCATTTTTCGTTCCTGGGCAGGAGCCTCCAGGCTGGGGAGTGACGGCAGGGAGTCCCTGGGGCCTCTCACGCTTTGGGTCCACAGGGACCAAATGTGAACTGGAGCCTGCAAGAGACAAAGGAAGCAGAGCCAGGAGGCAGAGGGGGAGGCTGGGAGGAGGGAGGCGGCAGGCACAGAGAAAGAAGGGGGCTGGGGGGTGCAGGGGTGAGCGCGGAAGAGACGCGCAGGGACTGAACAGAGGAAGAGAGACTGAATGGAAGAACAAACCAACGAAAAGGGGAGGACGGAAAAGAGACAAGCTGCAACCTGAGGAAGGAAGAAAACGAAAAGGAAAAAGAGAAGCACCCCAAACAGAGAAAAGGAGAAGCGCACGGGTAGAGAACCACAGGCATGGGGGTGAGCAGCTGCGTGCGCACAACCATGCGCATGCGCACACACGCACTTGCCCCCACCTCGGCCCCTGGGCCACGGTGGCCTCCCATGGCTGGCTCCTCCACATCTGCCCTGTCTGCCCCCCAAATTTTCCTTAGGGTGGGATACAAAGAAGGGCCAAAATCTTTCTGGCTCACACTTGTCACCCAAAATTGGATCCAACTGCCTCTCTCCCTTCCTCTCTCTCTCTCTCTCTCTCCTAGTTTCCTTAGTAACTGGCAGTTCCCTAGTGAATGCCAGACCCCAGGTGACAGACCGCTGTCACTGTCACAGAAGCACTTTCGCTGGCTCTTGACGGTGCCCCCCCAACCCACACAGACTCCCAGACTTGGGCGGGAGTGTGAGGATGCCTGGGTAGGCTCCCGAGTAATTAAAACATGTACCGTTTATTCCATAACAGAGCAGAACTTTAATTATTCACTCTGAGGGTGAGGGCGTGAGTGAGGAGGTGGCTTCGGTGGGGAAGCGGGAGGGGACGCGGACGTGACTGCTTTTCTTTTTCTCCTTCCATTCGCCCGTCTTGGGGTGGAGATGTGGGAGGTGGGCCTAGAAAAGTGAGGGGGCGCAGTGCGTGCGGTGGGGGACAGCAGAGGGTAAAGCCTGATTGTGTTCATTAAGGCAACACAAAACTGGGAGCCGTAATAATAATTAAATTAATTATAAAAGCAATTTGCTTTTGAAAATTTGATTTGACAGCTTACTAGTGGCTGCACTGATCTAGCAGCTCTGGCTTAAAAATAGTCAGAACAAAAACCAACTAGAAGAACCATCAGCTAATTTTAATTAGACGCCAGGATTGGTAAACAAAATTCCACACCACTCTTTCATTGTGGCTGACTTCGATTTAAGGAGATGTCAAGATTGATTTGGGGAAAGGCAGGAGAAGGGAAGGGGCCTTTCTTGCTCTCAAGAGGGCAGCAGGCTCTGGGGGTCCAAGCAGCCACAGCGCCCCCCTCCCGGTCCCCCATGTCCAGGACCCTCCGTGTGACCTTGGCAGAGGTGGCTGTGCTTTTCTGTACTTGCAGTGGCGTGGCTGGGAAACTGAGTGTGTGCGAGTGCACCCCCGCGCACGCTCGTGTGTGTGGTGGGGCTCGTTGGACGGTTGCTGCCTCACTGATTACCAGCAGTATGACCTCAGGGAGTTCTAAGAAGAAAGCCATGGGCTTGCTGATGGATTATCACCAGGAGCAGCAGAAAGGGGACGGAAGATGATGGTGACCAAGTCTCCCCAAGTCCGTTGTGTCATTTGTAAAACCTGAAAGACTCTTGTGAGATTCAGAGGATCATCTCTGTGTAAGTTCCAGCTGCTTCCTTAAATGTACTCACTGTTTAAGGAATGTCATGTGATGTGCTAGGACTGTGACACAAGCCAGTCGCTTCCTGGTGTCATCCACTTTCCATCCTTTTGGGTACTGTAGGTTGAATCCACGGCCTTTGCACTGAGCTGCATTCCAGTCCTTTTTTATTTTGAGACCGGATCTCTATAAGTCAGAAGTTCCCCAGGTGGGACTTGAGCTTGCAATTTTCCTGCTTCAGTCTCCTTGAGGGCTGGGATTATGGGCAGTGCTAGCACACCTAGGGAATGCCTTCATGTCTGTGCTTCCTATTTTATTCTTTCTGCAGCTGCATGGAGTGACATGCTGGACTTGGGGCACCGTGGAGGTGATGCAGTCCAACAGCCTCCCTTCACAGTAGGCTGTAAGCAAGTAGGTAGTCTGTTTAAGGCTGGGCAGGACTAGCTCAGAGCCAGCATGTGGTTCGGGCCTGTTGGACTCCCAGTGCAGTGCTCTGCCTGGGGTGTCTCAGTTAGGAGTTAATATAGGATGGGAACTGAGTAAGTAGAGGCTGATACAGGGACTGTGAAGTCTAGCCCTGCCCATGGAAGTGGTGGACGGAAGCCGGGCTGTCTCCTCCTCCTCCTCTCTGTCCTCACTTTCGGGCCTTGTCTGAGGGGGCTTGCCTGAGATGCAGTCCTCCCGCTGGAATTCTTCCTGCTTCTCTGCAGATTCAGGGTGCATGTGTGTGAGAGAGGGGTGTGCAAATTTTCCCCCAAATCCTGTGCTATGCTCCCATGTGACTGGCATGAAAATACCCTCCCCCTCCAGATCTGCCAGGAGAAAGGGCAGGAGCTGGACTCACCCTGAAACTCAAACCTGTGGCTGGTACTTGGGGCTACCTCTCAGAATCTCTCCTCTGTCCCACTACGTGATGGTGGACAACTTATTACGCCTCTCTGGACCCCATATTCAGGGTAAGAGAACCTTGAACATGTTGTGCACCTAGACCACTGGAAAACGTTCACTTCTTTGGAAAGAGTCTGTGTGGTTTGGCCTACTTGTGGCCTTTGGCCAACAGTAGGAATCATCCCGGCAGTGTGACCTAGCGGCTTGTATTAGGAAAGGGCAATGCAAGCTGTGGCCAGGCCCCGACTGTGGGAAGATCCGGAGCAGGGGCATCAGCCTTTCTGGCTTGTATTCTGTCCTTGGTGCTGTGTGGCCTCGGATTGCTCTCTCACCTGTGGAAGATCAGCAAGCCCAGCCTGCATGGTGTGTGAGATGCGGTGAAGATGACGAGGCAGTGTTAGGAAGTCCTGAAGACCCTCGAGGAATTTTACTCATAATGAGTGGAATCAGCTCTGTGCCTGACTACACATTAGACCAAGATGGACAGGCAGAAAACAGCTCAGGCTGGAGACCCGGCCTTGCCCTACGTGGAGGGAGCCGGGCGAGGAGTGCACGCTGGATCTGGGCCCAGAGCTGGGTCTCCTCACTTCTGAAGGCCCCAGCTGGACTTGGCCCCACACGCACCACAGGTGCCCAGTTGCCAGGTCACTGCCTTCCAGGACAGGGGCATCCCAGCAGCAGCTGGGAGCTTTGGTCCCCTGAGGCTCCTGTGTTGACACTGCCCAGTGGTGGGAGGTGGGGTGCTGGAGCTGCCCACTTGTTGGCGGAGCTGGGTGGGGCTGAGGTCAGAGCTCAGGGGACCTCTTCCGGAAAGACAGAAGTCCCTCTAGCTCTGCAGGGCACGGTACTGCTGTGGGGCCGGAGGCTTGAACTGCCCCACTGGCCTGGCCCCTCGTCCCATCCTTACAGCCTTCCCTCTTGGGGGCTTGGGAAGCCAAGGAGCTGTGGGGACAGAGGCTGTGCTCATTTATGGCTGAAAAAGGACCAGAGCCTGAAGGTCCTCTTTTGTGGAATTGTTCAGCCTTCTTCCTCATCCTTAGCAGATCAATGCCCAGTGCACTGGAGCAGCATCCCAAAGGCTCTGCATTTGTTCTTCTGCAGCGAGCTCTGTCTGTAAGCGGAAATGTCTGCGCTTCAATTGAAAGTGTGTATACCTACCCCACTCCTGGCCATGCCTTTGTTTATTTCAAGTATGCGCTGGACCAGGCATACTGTTTTGTGGCTTACATCTTTTAAATGAATGTCTGAGGTACGCTCCATGCCAGTTTCTATGCCCTTCCTCATCCTTTTTTGTGGCCATGTAGTATTTTGCAGTATGGCTGTGCTTTGGTGTCATTTCATGAGTCCCTCATCTGTAGATATTTATGAACTTTGCTAGTTCACTGTTACAAGCAATGCTTCATTGTGCATCTTTATACTTATGCCTTAGTGCAGAATGTGTTCAGAGTGTATTGGTAATTCCTTGAAGAAACTAGGGATCAAAGAAGCAAGTGTATTTCTTATCTTGGGAAGTCTTTACTTATTTATCCTCAACTTAGACACTGGAGGATTCTTCGGTGGTGGTGGCGGTGGTGGCGCTGGTGGCGGGGATTCTGCCCGAGTTGGGAGGACCACTGTCCTGCTTCTGGATTAGATGATCCCTAGATGGAGCAGAATGGAATCTATCCCCTTCCTCAGGGTGGCCTAGAGAGTCACTGCAAACTCCGATGCCAAGATCCCTATTGGCCTGGGTCTAGAGAGCTGAGACCCTTTTTCCCGAGAAGCCTTTGATAACTGCATACAGCCGCTAGGGTACCCCAAAGCCAAAGGGTAATCCACAATTAATTTCATCTTTGTTTGGAACTTATGAAGTGATTAGGATTTAGTTTATGAATTGGACTGAGATTACAAGGGGTAAGCCACACCCTCCCAGTACCTTCCTGAAGCAATCCCACAAGGTGCTGGGAAGCAGAGAGAGAGAGAGGGGTGCTGACACCACCCGTAATGCCCACCAAACAGGTGCCACTGGGGCAGGCGTTTCTAGTTGTTTGCACTTAGCACTTCATCTCTAGTGCCTGGCACTCCCAGAGGGTGGCTTTCACATATTTGTTGAGTGAAAGCAATTGTGTTGAGGTCATGGGAATTCTCTGAGAGCCCAGGCTCTTGACTCATGCAGACCCCGGATTGGCTGTGCGACTCCAAACAATTTACTATCTTATAATCTCAGTTCATTCGTTTGTAAAATGGGAACCGTAATGTTCCTAACAGTATCAGTCTCCTAGGATTTTTACCAAGTTTAATAATAATATTTAATGGGATGCAGTACTTTTATGACAATCAACCCTTTGCCCAACTTCTCAACAATTTCTCTGTCTTAAATTCCTCTTGTCTCTTTCCTAACTCAGCTCATTTTCCGTGAGCATGGCTGACAGTCCTATGCGGAACTCTGCATCCCATTGTCTCCTATCTGTTGGGATCTGAGTATCTGAGTTCAGGAGTTCAACCCCTTAGGCCAGTGGGGCTCTTGAGGCAGGAGAGCTGGGCAGGGGAAGCGTGACCACAGTCACCACCGGCTTTCTGCAGAATGCTGCTTGTTCATTACCTCACTTCCTCTGCCCTGCTACTCTGTGACTCCCGGGGTTCTGATTCAGACCTGCACCCTGGCCTCCTCCAGGCTGGCTGTCTCTAGCTGGGCCACTGACCTCTTGTCTAGCAGGCCTTGGTTTTGCTGATGTTCTAATCATTGGGTTCCGGAGACCTCAGCTGCTGTTGGTTGCTTCAAGGAATCTGAGAACAGGAGGGGATGTCTCCTCCCAACTCACTCCAGAACACTTGGAGGGCAGAGTCACCAGACTGAGCTCTTGCCGTGTGCCAGGCACTGGACCTAGAGTCACAGCCACTCATGGGTGTAGCTTGATTCATCATTTAAGATGTGCATATGGTAAGAAAAGTAGGTGGACTTGGGAGATAGCTCAGTATAAGTGCTTGCCCGATAAGTGCAAGGGCCTGAGTTCAATCCCCAGTTCCACCAGAAAGAAAAAAAAAAAAGAATGTCCACGCCAGAATCTGCCTTTGTGCCCAGCAGGCCTTGCAGGATCCGGCTCCTCCAGCCTGGCCAACATGTTTTGGCAGCCACATTTCCCATGGCTATGCATGGCCCTGGAAAAAGAGAGGCTGAAATCTTACATAATTACCCAAATCATGGCTCCTAAATGGCCTCTGATTACTGCACTAAAACCCCTTTCTGCAATGCAGCCCTAGCTCTCCTGAGTAGCACTGTGACCACTTTATGCAGGATTGTTTTTTGGAAAGTGAAGGCGATGGCTTATCCACATGCATTGGAGGTCAGAACCTTTGCAAAGATCTTTTCAAACACTTGGCTTTTTAAAGTCCTGCTACGAAACTCCTTTTGCTTCTCTTGCCTTTGCCTCTTCCCTCCTACCCTTCTCCTTTCACCAAAGGATCAGCAACATCAAATGGTTCTAACCAACAGCGACAGCAAGAGTTGCACATGATGAGTTCAATTATAAATAATGCTTTGCTAGTCCAGCTGGGCCAAGAGCGCCAACCGCAGCCAGGCGGCCTCTCGGGGAGCCTCCCAGCTCCAAGCCACTTTTCTAGCATTGTGGGCACCTGCACAGTTGGTCTGAAACATGAGGGCCCTTGCCCTTGGCCCCACAAGCCTAGTTGAGGGGCAGCTGGCTGAGGACTGTAGGCCTGTCTGGATGCCAGCGGCCTGAGCTCGAGGGCACTCATTATTAATAAACTTGTAAAAGGCATTTGCTCTGGTGGGCAGCTACCCAGCTCCACCAGTTTGGTGTTTCGCCGGAGGTTTGCTTTGTGGGGCTTTTGTGCTCCCTTTTTCTGTTTCTTTCTCTTCCCCAGTCCCACCACCAGTAGCTACAGGCAGAAGTCAGCAACAGTAGTGTAGGGTTTAATGATGTTCTTCAGTAGGCTGTGGAGAAAAGTGGTCACTTTGGATGTTGCCACAGTGCCCTCTACCATTTGGGTAAGTAGGGTAGAGGAACAGGAAATTCCGCCCCAGAGAGCTAAGAGAGGCAACTACTGGTGTCAGAGCTGCGGAACCTGAGAGCTGTTGAGTGACTGGAGCTTTTCGTCAAATCTCAGTGAGCCGGGGGGAGATGAGTTATGTGTACTTCTGCCATTGTGTGAGTGTGCGTGTGTGTGTGTGTGTGTGTGTGTGTGTGTGTGTGTGTGTGTCTGCACCTGGTGATGCTGACATCAGGATTAAGATGGATTCTGTGCCATCTCACCCTCCCTGGACTGGTCTGGAGGAAATCCTCATTCCATAAGCACCTATCATCTTTCCCTGTTCAGGTTCACCTGGATCCAAAGGACAAGAAATTTTGTAGGAAGGTTGGCGCCTACAGGGTTATGGAGAAAGGCGGCTGCTGTTGAACTTGAGTGCAAGTCAAGGGGGCGGCTTAGAGAGGCTTTGCTCACTCGGTGCGGAGTTATAGAGGACTCGGCCAGTAGCTGAGGGCAGGCGAAAGACTTCAAGAGGGGATGAGATGGACGTGTGTGTGCATGTGTGTGTGCCTCTGTGTGTGTGTGTGTGTGTGTGTGTACGTGTGCACACGCATGCAGGTTTCATCGTGATGTCAGCACTTTGGGTGACATCACAAGTGAGACGGGGTGTTGTAAGGCCCTGAGGAGCCTGTGGTCAGGATGTGACCTACACTGTGAGTAGCATGGGCTTCTCCCACCGGGACTGCTCCTGGGGCCGTGTCCCCATCTGTGCCTCCCAAGTTGTGTCCTTTCGTTCATGAGCTAGAAGAGGCGGGGCCAGAAGAGGAAAAGCGGAGTCCTGCTCGGAATAGGAGAAGGCAGAGGAAGACGAGCAGACTGTGGACCAGACGTGGGGACTTATCTGGTGGTACTCCAGAGTCACTCTGGTGCCAGTCCCTGTGCCATTCCTACAGTCCTGGGTTTCAGGGACCAGGGACAGCCTTGGGCCAGTGCCCATCTCTCGCGAGATGTCAGGAGCTGTTCTCAGGCCTCTTCTTCGTTTCCCGCCCTTTGGGGCGTGCAGCCCCCGTGCATCCTGTGGGTTCTCTAATGACTGTGAGATGAGGTACTGCACGCAGCAGAGAAGCCGGCGGCGTGGGCAGGCCTGGAGACGCTGGATTTCTCACCTCTCCCGCTCGCTCTCTCTCTGCGCCACCTCTCTCCCGCCCCTCTTCTCACCCCTCTGCAGAGGAGAACGACAATGCATGTGTGAAGATTGCTGGCTGCTGGGGCTGAGCCTGCCTTCCCAACTCAGGAGCAGCCGTCTTTCTTTCCACATCCAGGGCCCTACCTGCCTGGCACCTCTGTCCTTTGTCTCTTCCCTCTCCATTATTCAGGGTAGATATGGTGGCACTTCCTCAGGCACACAGGGCACCCCAGACTGCTGGGTGGGTGCTGTCTACCCTGAGATCCTCAAGCAGTGATGGAGTTGTTGAGTGGAGATGGCTGAAATAGCCCCGTGCATCCAGCTGCTTGTTCCTTCCCAGATAAGGGACTCAGGCTACGTATTCAACTGCAGAGGTTGCATTACTTCCTGAAGTCCGAAGCTTGTGGCTTACATGTATTTGAAGTGCATGGGTCTCTGAGCTCGCCCCTCCCCAGGTTTCCTTTGGCCCTCCATCCCTTGCTCTTTTCCGGGACCTGCCCCCTGTGGAGCTCAGACCCAGGGCTCTTCTTTCCTCTGTCAGAGGAGGCCAGCCGCCCTGGTTAGCATCCCAGCTTGCCTCCAGGGGTTGGGTGGGGTTTGTTTGCCTGTGTAAATTGCTTTTTGTTTTTGAGAGAGCAAGAAGAAGAGAGAAAATGAAACACTTTTGCCACCTCCTCGTTAGCTCTGGTCCCAGGTGAGCTAGGGAGCCTCACAGCTCCTTCCCCGTGGCTGCCTGGTGGCCTGGGTAGCATCTCCATGGTGATGCCTGGAGGTTGGGAGTTCAGCTGGGGACCAGCCTCCTCAGCAGGCAGGATCCCTTGGCTGCTCCCAGTAGAGGGGAGGTGAGCATGAGGGACCCTGCTGCATGGATGGTGGCCTGGACTGAGCCCAGGAGCCTAGCGTCGTCTCACCCCTATGCTTTGGCAGAACCAGCTGTGGGATCCATGATCCAATGAAAAACAGATTTGCAGTGGGACATTCAAGATGTTCTGGAAGCTGGGCCCGGTTCCCTGGGTAGGGCTGTCTCCCACGACCCTCCCGCTCAAGTCACTGCTCTGCCCCAACCAAAATAGCACTTATGCCCACCTCTGTGCATATGTTCCATCCGGGGCTCTTACTAGGGACCTTTAACATCCTTAGTACTGCTCCGGCTTTGTTCCAGAAACCTCTCTCCAGGAAGCCTTCCCTGTTGCAGACCCGAGCCTCCAGGCTCTCTTCTGCTTGTAAATCCAGAAAGCACCTCATGGCTGCTGGAGTCTGGCTTACTTTTGGAACACAAGATGACTCCTCGTGCTGCTAATTTGTTTTGCACGTGGCAGGCAGGTGACATGCTAACCAATGTATGAGTCTTGGTTCTGATACTTCTGGCTTTAATCAGGACTCTTGACTGAATCACCCCCAGAGAAAGGGTGACCTTTGTCAGTCATCATACAGAGTGTCCAAAACTTTCACCCATACAACATAGGGGCATTAGTAACCCCTAGTCTTGTGAGGATAAAGAAATAATTATACTGATGGTGAAAGTGCTAGCATACATTTGGTGTGTATTAGGTATAGACCCCACTGTCTTCTGCCACACCTCTAATTTTGATGCTATAATTGGCTTCTCCTGCACCTTATTGTCTCCCAGAAGTACACACACACACACACACACACACACACACACACACACACACACCCCCCAGATTTTTTTTTCTAATTTATTGAATGTTTCTCTTTGGGTGGGGAATTGCAGCAAAGGGCTTTGTCTGCTCTGTTCACCATGGTCCTCCTGTGCTTTCCACAGAATCAGGACCAGTAGGAGCTCCAGAGGCATCTGCTGGTTGACCATGTGAGCATGGGCGAAGGACCCCTGGCCACTGGATACAATGCTTCTAGAAGGTAGAGACAGCTTTTTACTTCCACGCTCCCCACGCAGCCTTGCATCTTGTAGGTGTCCAACACATGCCAGGCCCGAGAATGGTCCTTGATCAAGCATCGTGCCACACGGGAACCAATGACCACAGGAGAACCCTTGTGGGTGACTTCTGGAGAATGGCATAAGAAAAACCTAGAGTCGGTTTTGGAGAAGGGTAGCTCCGATGAGGGCTTCTGCATCCTTTCTGATCCTGCAGTTCGCGGTGCTTAGCAGCAGGCGCCATTTTTCCACAACCTATTAGTCATGCTAGTAAGCCCAGTCCCTGGGGCCGCAGCAGGAGATGCAGCTCCATCCCCTGGAGCACAGGTCTGGCCATTTCCTCCGGCCTTGCTGAAGTTGGGACAAGCCGGATTTTAAGTTAAGTGGAAATGTTTTGATTTGAGTTAATGTATATTGGATCTGGTAAACACAGAGTATATTAGCACGCACTCTGGAAATATACAGTCCGATCAGCAAACAGATTAGTTTTAAGTGAAAAGACACTGGCAGACGTTTAAATTCATTGACTTGTTGAGAATGTCTAGATTTGGATACAAATGCGCAGGAACACTAGATCAGTTTGGTGTCTCAGCCCATCCGCACGGAGAAGCTATTGATTTTAGTTGATATGCATTGATTCCCAGAAAACAGGACGGCTTCTGAAAATGAACTTCCAGTAATTTCAGGGAGAAGCGGCACGTTTGTCTCCACGCGAGGCTGACTTGTTTTGCTAAACGTGTCTCCGCGCCTTGAAGGAAGGGAGCAGCAGACAAATATCTTCGGATGAATTAAAATGCATTGATTCTTGGCGGAAACGATGGTCTCTGTTAAGAGGTTTTTGGAAATGTTGGCACGCAAGAGTTTGCGGAAAGCCTTTGTTCCGCTCCAGTCCTCTGACTCTGCCTTTCCCTCAAGCAGTGACCGATTTCAGAGTCTGTCTGAAGTTAGAGTGAGGGGAGGCGTGGGGGCGAAGGGGGAGGACGCCCGTTGCCCTGGCAGTTCCCAGGGAGCCAGAGCACGGAACTGCTCTTCTCTGGGGAAAGACCATGCAAAGGAAAGGGCTCAGTGCTGCCGGTCTTATAACAAGGCAGAGACAGATAAGATCGGGCCCAGGTAGGAAGGGGAAACACAGGTTCCATTGATAAAGAAAATTGGAATGAGAAGGAGGGGCCTAGAGGTGAGGCGTGGGAGGAAGGACTGACGGGGAGGGATGTGGTTTTGGTTCTTTCATCAATGCACTCTCTGTGCTGAAGGGGAAATGACTCGATGATAATAATCAAAATGATGCGGGAGTGAGTTATCTTACTTTCTTGCCATCTGAATGAGTTGGACATGAACCAGAGGTGTAATTTAGGCATTTCTCACCCTTGTTAATGAATAGCTCCCGTGGGGTGTGTAGACAGCAGGGCTGGAAAAATGATTCCAGGAGCCAGGAAGGAAGCAATTGGCCTGGAACTTATTTCTCATGTGTTGTAATTCCCTGGATCTTTTTGGACCACAGCCACATAGGCACATTTGAGGGCCCATCGCAGAAATAACTTACTGGACAACTCCTGGGTAGCTCCTCCTCAGGCCCAGGATTCACTTAAGCAAGTGACTGAGTTTACCTGGGGTGTGTTTAGTGGCAGGATGGGATAGAGAAGCACTGGCCAGTAACAGGGGCCAGGGAGGCTAAAGCGCCTTTATAGAAAGCAGGGGCAGACACAGGCAAAAACATGTTGGAAGGGAGGACAGTAGGAAGCCAATCTTTTTGCCTCTGGGTGCACCGATTAAGGAGATGGAGTTCTGCGTTTAAGTGAAAGTGTAGATCTGAGTATAGGTACAGATCTGAGTATAGGCGAAGAGGTGAGTGGAGGTGTACATCAGAGGGGCGATGTAGGTCAGAGTGGGAATCTGTATCTGCTCACCCCAGATTCTTTCTGGTTTTCCAGTCCCCTTTACTTGGCTCATCTCTGCCTTAGAGAGAGGGTTCCCTAATATTTGCCACAGTTAAGATAAAGAATCAACTGAGGTGTCCATCATGAAAGAACATGTGAAGAAAATGTGGTCTATAGGCCACATGGAATATTATGCAACCATCAAAAGGGTGAAACCCTGTCCTTTCTGGAAACATGGATAGGTCTTAATATTATGTTAAGTGAAATAAAGCAGACACGGAAAGACAAGTACTGTGTGTTCTGTCTTGTGTGGAGGCTAGAAAAGTTACTTCACAGAAGTAGAGTGTGAAATAGTGCTCCCTGGAGGCCAAGGGGCGTCGGGGAGAAAAGGCAAATGATCAGATAACAGGTACTAAAGTGTAGTTACGCTTTCATAGCGCAATGAGATGATTGCAATTTGTAGGAATTCATTATATATTTTATAGAGCACTGGCAAGAGAACTTCAGATGTTCCTGGTGCGGAGAAATGATGAATGTGGGAGGGGATAGCAATGCTAATGATCTTGATTTGATCGTTACACATGTACACATGTACACATGTATGGGGTGGTCATGCCACAGTCCACAGATGCAGTACGCAGTTATAATAAATCAATTTTTAACATATTATTTATAGATTTATTTAGTACAGGGTCTCACTATGTGACTCAGACTTGTACTGATCCTCCTATCTTAGCCTCCCTCAGTGCTTGGATTAGAGGCGTGTATCACCAGGCCTGGTCTTGGTGACTGGTATGGTGTGGGGCTGGTGCAGTTTGTGATACCAGGGAATCAAACCCGGGTCCTTGTGCTTGCCCAGCAGACACTTAGACCACTGAGCTAACTCCCCAGCCCTATAAATCAATTTTTAAAACCATCAAGAAAGAACTAGGCTTGCTTAGACATGGAACTTTCTGTGATTAGAATGTTTGCTCCCTCTAAAATGCTGGTTGAAATTTAATTGCCGTCACAATGTCACTGGGAGGCGGGCCTTTAATAGGTATTTGGGTCTCAAATGGAATAATGCTGTCATGAGGGTAGGTGGTTTTGTCTGTTTTCTCTCTCTCTCTGTGTGTGTGTGTGTCTGTCTGTCTGTCTGCCTGCCTGCCTGCCTGCCTGCCTGTCTGCCTGTCCATCTGTCTGTCTGTGCCTCCCTCTCCACCTGCCCTGCTACTGTACTGTGCCTCCTGCCATGTTATCAAGCAACAAGAAGACCCTCACCAGATGAGGTTCTCAGCCTGCAGAATCATAGGCTAATAAATTTTAAATTACCCCATTGATCTGTGAGATTCTGCTATAGCAGCACAAATGAACTTAGAAAGAAACAGAGGGTCCTTTAGTCTTGTTTGATGCCTCTAGCTCTATCTGTAAAATATCCTCTGCCCAATATGGTCCTAGTTGGAATTTCTCTGGCTAAACTCTACAGACTCCAGTCAAAGGGCCTTTTGCAAATACTTCCCGTCAGTGCAGAGTTCTGGCCAGCCCTCAGCAGCCCTGTGCCAAACCCAAATGAGCCCCACCCAGTGGCTCTGGTTGTGTCCCATGGGACGGTGCAGGAGCAGCCTGGCACTTTTCCCACATGGCCACCTTTTGGTGTGTGTAGATAGGTAAGATGTCTTTCCTAAGGATTCATCCTCCAGGAGACATCCTGGCGCTGGCCATTTCTGCTAAGACAGGGCTTCAAGTCTCTCTGCCATAAGTGAGAGCAGCGAGGTGAGTTTTGATGCATCTTACTGCTGAAGTCAAATGCAAGTCCCTTTTCCTAATAATTGTTAAGAACTTCAAGATGACAACAACGGTCAGCGTGAAGTCAAAAGGTCCATCTGAGTCGCACGGCTAGAGAAACACCCCTGAGCACACGGTTGCTCCTTGTTCCCAGGTATCTGTGCGAGTGTTCTAGGTGATGGCTCAGGGTTAGCTGTGAGTGCTTTACAGGACTTGCCACCTTCCTTCTGGGTGGACCCTTCAGCGCCATGGAAGCAGCCGACAGCTGTCTTGGCCGTGTAGGCAGTGGGGTGCATACAGGTGAGTCTTAACTCAGCACAATACCCATCTAACCTCCAGATGATTCAGAGCTGTAGCAGCCGAGCCATTTCTGCTTGGCTCAGTTTGAGATTCCGTGGTGACGAATCTTGCCTCACCCTTAACACTCATCCCCCTACCTGGAAAGACGGATTGTCCCTTAGGAAATTCAGTAGCTCACACTATCCACTGGCAAACATTTACTGAGTGTCTATACCATGAGCTGTGTGTCATGATAGGAGACAGACTATGAGGCTGAACTTGACCCTGGCCTTAAGAAACTTAGGTTTAGAATGAGAAAAGATGCTTAATTATTAGATTCAAATAAGGCAACTTCTGCAGTAGAGATGCACTATTATAGGAATGGACAGGTGGGAAACTACTCTGCCTGGGAGTTAGGGGAGGCTCCAAAGAAGAGGTGACTTTAGGAAGACCTTGAAGAATGAGGGGACCTGTGGTGGAGGAGAGCTGAGGAACCAACCCACTCCTGAGAACCTGTCTTCCTCCTTTGGCCATTCTTTGGAGACGGTATTTTGCCCAAGACCTTGACCCTTGAGGCTCCCCAGGTTTCCGCAGCTGCTTCTGTTTCAGAGACAGATCCCACTGCCTTGGCGAGATGACACTGCTGAAGTTTCTGCTGCAGTTTTAATTTCTTGACATCATCTGGGTGTGTTGGGAAAAATGAGATCTAATAATGAATGATTACAACTCTCAAGTTAAGTCTAGTTGGTTGACTAATCAATTTGGTTAAGTGAAAATCCATAGCAAATGAGTCGACCGCAGTATGACATTTCTCCATCCAATTTAAATTAAAATCACCAACCATAATAATTTCACAATTACTCAGAGAGGGCACACTGGAGACTTGACCCCCAGAGCAGAGAAATTGCAAATGCCGCAAAGAACAGGCCGAGAGTGGGGTGATGAGAGAGTCACTTAAGATGAACTCTGCCTGAACTGCTCAGCTTTGTCAGCTCTGGGGGTGGTGGGAAGTTTGCTGAGCTGCAGTTTAATGTTCTTGGGTGTAGCCTTGCTCCCTCCCCAGGGAGACAAGGATTCATTTCCCTTGGGTAGCCAGCCAACCCTCAGAGGGCCTCTCCACCAGTGGAGAAGGGTTTCATTGCTCCAGATAAGAGGGTAGGGAAAAGGCCAGCCAAATAGCTCAGTGGATTAAAGTGCCTGCAAGCAGGTGGGGTTTGATCCCCCACTGCCATGCAAGTACCACTCCTCAGGCACGCTGGGTGTGGTGGCATGCCTGTAGTCCCACCTCTTGGGAGGCTGTAAACAGGCAGATCACCACATGTCCAATCTAGTAGTGAGACCCTGAAAACCCTGTAGACTCTTCCCTAAAATAAAAAAAAGAGGGTGAGGAGAAGGTATACCCTATTCTTCCTATTTCAAATAGAGCAGAAGTTCTGGGATTGTAGATGTAGTGTGTATTTACTTTGAGCTAGGAGTGCTAAGTGTATAGAACACTATGGTTTTTGATAATGAAGGCAATGCTGACAGAGTAAGGAAAAGTTGCATTTGATATACATGACAATGGCTTCCTTGCTGCATATTCATTCCCCTTATGGTGGGCAGAATATTAGACACCAGGGAGAGATGAGTTCTAGGTGTAGCCCTTCCGTCAAGGAACTCATTCTCTTGTGGATGATGGTTAAACACTTAATATTAATACAAGATAGACTGTCATTAATGTTTGTTAAGTAACTTGAGAGACAAGAATGATTTTGATCAGGGAATTTCATGCAAAAATTTTGTGTGTCAGTTACCTGATCTGTTAGAGGTGTTTAATAACAGTACTACCTCAAAAAGTTGTCACAAAATGAGTGATATGATTGATGCTGCTAGTCGTTTCTCCAACACTTTTCTCTCTGTCTTGTATGGTAGTGGAATTCCCAAATGCTAGTTGAACATATGGCTGTCTGGAATCATGACTACATAAGATCGGACTAGCAGTCTGATCACATGACCGAAAGCAGTCTGATCACATGACTGAAAGCAGCCTGATCACATGACTAAAAGCAGCCGGATCACATGACTAAGGCCAAACCAATGGAATGCAAATAGAAGCATGTAAACCTTCCAGAAGTGTCCCTAAAGAGAAGAGCATACTCTTCTCTTGTTTCCATCCTACCTGCAGCAATTCATACATTATATTTGGAGCTGGAACAGCTGCCTTTGAGTATCAAGGGACTTTGGAAATGAAGGCCGAGCAGGCAGAGCAATAATTTAGAGGGAGCCTGGATTCTGGACTCTGTCATGTGCGTATCAAGCCTGAATAGCTCAATGCCTGGAACCAAAATACCTGTCTTCAGCAAACCATTATTACTCTGAGTTTGCTGTCACTCCAAGCCAAGCCTAATTCTAATTAGTTCAAATGAGTAGTGGCATGGAAGGTCCTTAGAAGAATTCTTAGTGAGAAGTAAAGGTTGGGGAAATGCTGGTTGCTTATCATTTTCCTCCTTTCTCTGAAGGAAGCTGAAGACAGTGGCCCTACAAGCCCTGAGGGTCTTGCTTTATTTCAGTAACGTGGCCCAGCAGCTGAGCAGTTTGCACTGTAGTCCGGTCCAGCCCTTTAGCCTGTCCACTCTTCTTATCCCCTCTGCTCGCCACTGCCACCCCCTCCATCATCTCTCTCCTGGACCAGACCTAAATTGTACTGTCACCAGCGTAACCATTAGTTATAGAGAGGAGCAGCAGTAGCAGTGCAGGAGAAGTATGAGCAGAGTCAGGTCCTGGGGATCAATTTGTAATTTTTCTTGTGGCAGCAAGAGGAACATGAGCGATGCACGCTCTAAATTCCCCAGCAACAAAAGCAGCACAGTGTGGCGTGTCCTGGCTTGAATTATTTATCTTTGGGACCGTTTTTATCCAAGTCGGACCAGGTCTCTGGTCAGAGAGAAGACTAGGGGTTTCTGTCAGTGTTTCCTTGGTGGGGGGAGTGGCTATGGCGACGACATTCTTCCCTGGTGGTCCTCCCCACCCCTGAGCTCCTAGCTATAACAGAGGCCAGAGGAGTTCTGTCTCTTAGAAGGTGAAAGAACTCCCACTTTCTGGATAGGAGGGAGTCAGAGCCATCCCTTTTCATGGCTTATTAGAAGAATGTCGAAGTGATTGACTCAGAGCTAGTGGGTGGCTCTGTGTGTTGTCGGGCACATCTACTGGGAATGTTTAAGTGTACATTCTGTTTCTGGCAAGGCGCGAAAGGAACGCTGGGGTTCTGCTGACTGGGGAAGGCGCAGGAGTTTTAACTGAATGTACGAGTCATAGACGTGATTAGGGCTCACTAGGACCTTCTTCAAATTTCTCCTTTCCCTGTACACGTGAAAGAGTCAGAAATCAGTGGCCTGTTCTGGCCAATGGAAAGTGAGGGAGATGATGCATGAATGTTAAAGAGTTGGCGCATGTTTCTGCACCTGCCCTCTTGTAGCTAATTCTAAACTGGAGATGTTGTAGTCAAGGAAAATCCAAGTAAGTCTGGGTCCCTGAATGGGTGTGTGGATCAGAGGTCTGTGGACAACAACATTGGCCTTATGGATTATGAGAAATGAATTTGCTGTTTTAAGTGATGAAAGTTTCACAACTTTTAGCAGCTATATGTATATACACAATCTAATCTATCCTAATAAATTATGGCAAAAGCAAAGAAATATGCAGAAAGGCAAGGTTAGAAGACTTCAAGTTGGAGTCTTCTGGACCTTTGTGCGAGTGGCTTGAGTAGAAAAAGAGCCAACAGCCGATGCTGATATATAGAACGGGGGATGGGGAACCCTGGGGAGTGGCAGTAGGAGCCAATGAAGTCTGAGAAGGCTCCTAGATCGGATGACACTGCCATGCTGCCATTATGCTGCCACATAAGTCATCAGAAGGCAGGCTGGCTTTCACGTCTCAAGGCCAGAGGGGCAATTCTAGAACCCCTCCCCCTAGACCTAATGGCTTGGATTATTTTTGCCCTAAAATTCATACATGGAGCTCCAGGTGACCTTACTTGGAAACAGGATATTTCTAGAAGCAATCAAATTAAAGTCATTAGAATGGTCCCTAACCCAACTTTCCTTGTACAATAGACTGAATGGTATCTCTAAAATTCAGACATAAAGCCCACCTCTCCAGTGTGACTGTGTTTGGAAGTAGGGCCTGTGGGGACCCAGTTAAGGTTAAACAAGGGCATAATGATGAAGCCCATATTTGGTAAGACTATTTACCTCATAAAATGGGCAAAGGACACCAGTTCTGCCTTCCTCCCTTCTGCTGCCCTCTCTCACACACAAAGAGGAAAGCCTCCCTGAGGGCGGAGAGAGGGTTCTACCATACCATCTATAAGCCAGGAAGAGAGGACTCACCAGAAAGCAGCCTTGATCTTGTGTCTCTAGCATGCAGAACCATGAGACATTAAACTTGTTCCTTAAGCTTCAGGCCCAATCTGTGGCATTTTGTTAGGGGAGCGTGAACCAACTAAGACTCTTGGACCCATGACTTGCCTTTCAATATCTATTCCTTGCTGCAAAGTGCTGCAATTTCTGAAGCAGCCTAAATAGGTCCTGTGTGTGACTTCCTATGTGCAGAGTCAGAGAGGAAAGAGTGGAGTCATGAAGGTACTACACCATCTCACACTTTTAACAGGGTGCTTCTATCTATATTATCACTCAGGGCTTCAACTGCAGCCCTGTCAGGAGAGGCATAATTATTCCAGCTGATGGATTTCATAGCAACATTTTTTTTTTTTTTTGAGCATCTTCCCTATGTTGGGGGCATTGTGCTAAGAGTTAGGGCATAGAGTGAAATAGGCTGTGGCATTTGTTCCCAAGAGGCCAACTGAGCTAAGGCTCTAGGAGATCAAGGGACTGGGTAGCCTGGTCTGACCAGACTGGCTGGCATTTCATTCCAGCTCTTCCGCTCTACACCCAGGTTGTTGGAAAAGAAGGGGCCAAGCAGAAACACTGGCTGTACCAGCTGCCGACAGACCCTTTCATTCCTGGAAAAGCTGTCTCCTTGTCCCCAGGAAGCTGGCAACCAGGGTCATGCCTCAGCGGCATATCCAGCTGTTTGCTGCCTGCGTCCGCATCAGTTCTTGGCTTCTCTTTCCCTGGGAGGACGTTCACACTGTCTAGCTCTCCTACACTCCTGCTCCTCAGCGAAGGCTGGCTTCTCCTTGGCCAGCCAATTGCATTAATTCTACTTTGAATTTTAACCAGTGAGGCGCCACCGATCCTGAAGAGGAATCGTGAAAGAGTTCCCACCTAAAACAGGCACAAAAGCAGGACATTCTAAGCTTTGAGAGGCCTTAGTGTGTTAGATCATGACGTTTAGAGCTGCTGTAGCCACTTTGCTAGCAGGAGCTGACAAACCTAGGAATGACTGCTAACACACCCAGGATGGCAGAGCAGGGAGGAAAGAGGCTAGGATATTGTTATTGATTGAATTAGCAGGGCTTTTGCTCGTATCAGGTAATAAGTATTCTCATTCTTAAGTCCTTTTGTGTTGGGCATTTTCTTACTACCAATTAGAAGCTTTCTCATGGATACAGGCAGAATGCAACAGTTGGCAACAGGTTCTCAGTGCCCTTGGTCCTCACCACCAACTTGGGCAGGTGGTGTTGGTGGAGAGCGGGGTGTCACATGCCCTTTCTGAGCACTGGTGTTCCCTTCATACCCTAAGAGTAGGAACAGTGTCCTTTCTAGACTTGACCTTCCAGATTTTACAGTGGGCTCTGAAGTTGCATAGATAACCTGGAGATGCAAAGATCAGAAAAACTCAGTGGGAAGAGAAAGGCGAGGAAGAGGGTGTCTCCCTCCTTGCTCTTGCAAGGAAGGGAAAGAGTGCGGGCTTCCTGTAGGACAAGCTCTCCAGCAGCCACTGCACGGCCATCACCTAACTTGCCTCTGCCATGTTTTCACCAGCACTTAGTGTGCTCAGAGCTTTCTTGCTGATGCCTTTCCTTGGGCTGGGCTAGTGTTTCCTGCAGGGCTGCAGGTGTGGCGGCAGCTCTTGCTGGTGTTGCTGAAGGATAGTGGAGGTGAATGCCTGACTGTGTTTTCTGTGGGAGCTGAGCTTGAGTCTTCTCCTGCCTTGAACGTCAGCACTTCTGATCTGGGGGCTTCTAGACTCGGAATGTGCATTCGCCAACAGCTTCCCTGCTTTCAGGCTTCTGGCTTTGGCCTGGAGCATCACCTCCAGCTTCGCTGGGCCCGCAACACAGAGGGCAGACGGTGAGACTCCCTCCCCCCCCATAATCATCCCCTTCTACATAACTCTCTATCCTATTGGTTCTGCCTCTCTGGAGAACCTTGGCCAACACACACTTGAATCAGAACTATCAGGCTCCTGGCGAAAGCACTTTCCAGCTTCTGCCCGAATCTACAAATCTGCTCTGCCTGTGGCTGCTCCTCACGCTGTCTGCGCAGCTTCTGTCATCCTCATGGGATATGTGGAAGGCAGGCGTTGTGCCATCCAGGCAGGGACCGGGGTTTAGTGGTGTGAGGGATCTTGACCAAGGTCACATGGCCGGTAAGTGATGGGCCCAGAAGTGTCGGGTTGTCTGACTCTTTCCTGTTCCTGGCCTGGCCTGGTCAAGGCCTGTGATCCATGGTGCTAACTCCTCCTGTTGCTTGCTTTCTTATTCCTAAGCCTAGACTTCGACAGCCTCGGGGCGCTGCATTCTCCATCATCCTCTTGCCTCTGCAGGGCCTCTTAGCTCTAGTGAAGAGTTTCTTTCTTCAGCCCCTTTATTCTATGAAACTTCAATCTTCCTTGAGGGCCAGCTCCACAGCTACTTGATTTTAGGGTTCCTGGGACATCGGCTTCTCCTTTGCTCCCCTCTTTGCCAAGTCTCATCAAATTGCTTTTCATTACATTTATATGTCTTGGCAATCATTTATTTCTTCACTCAGTGTTTATCAACTTTAATTGAGCTCATGTTAAGTTCAGATACCATCAAATCCCACCTACAACAAGGATCAATCCATGCAGGCATGGCACCAAGACTCACAGCCAAGTACACTCTGCACCCTGAAACTTGGTCTCCGTACAGTGCCGCATGCTGGCAGGCGCTGCACGTCAGCATCTCGGACAGTGACGAAATGCACCTGCAGTGGCGACACAAGCTTACGTCGCCTAGTGACCTTGTAGCCACCTTAAGTTTGCTGGGTCTACTCATGTGAGGACAATGACGAGATCGCTTAGTGAGGCACTTCTCAGGATGTGTCCACATTGTCAACCGGTACGTGACTCTACATGTGTCACCTTGTCAGTACTGTGCACATGGTGATAAGAAAGCAGGCAGGTCTTAGAATGCTTGGAATGATGTCCACAACGTAGCAGGTGCCACATGGGATAAATTGACTAACGAGATGGAGAGGAGGGTTCTAAAGGTCAGGAGAGGCGCTGGGCGTATATTTCCAGCAGGCCAGACAGCCTGTTTTCTGTTGCTCTGTCCTTAGAAGAGACTCAAATTGTCTAGTAAATGATTTTCCAGCCTGGGGCTCCTGAGATGGCAGCAGCTGACATGCCTGAGGCCTACGGACAGTGCCTAGCCCACGCCCACGTTGGGAGGATGCATTGTGAATGCCAGGTGTAGGAAATAGAAATTATTAAACTCACAGATAGGGACAGAAAGGCTTTAGTGTGGCTGCAGAGTGGGGAAATTATGCTGAAGCAATGCATTGCAAATCAGCCTGTGCTCGGCAGAGAGGGGCTTTTATTCTCTAGGTCCTGAAGTTCCAGTGGCAGCTTTTATGTGCAGCCTTGGAGGCCCTTCTGGGAGGAGAACGAAGCTGGTAATTTTGTGGCTGATTGGCAGCCCATCCAGAGCCAATAAAGATGTTTGTTTTCTTGCTGAAGTGCTTGGAAACCAAATATCAGGTCCTCAATTCTCTCTCTCTCTCTCTCTCTCTCTCTCTCTCTCTCTCTCTCTCTCTCTCTCTCTTTGTGACTCCCTCCTTCATTTTCATTGTGGAGAGAAATGACCCTCGGGCTGTCTTTATCAACGTGGTTTAGTGGGAGCCTAGTGGGTGAGTGGTACCTTTCCTGGGGACCCATGAAGAAGGTGGGCGTTCACCCAGTGTGTCTAGTCTTTTCTCTGGGCATCTGGTTTGTTTTGGCACAATCTATATAGATCAACTGTGTGACTGTGGTGCCCTGGGAGAGCTGGGTGCTTACATATGCATGAACTCACCCAAATATCCCTGCCACTATTGTTTGTCCCACTGTAAGGGCGAGGAATAGTGACTTGCCCACGGTCTGGAGTCAGCAGGTCATGGCACTGACATCTGAAGTCCACTTGCCTGACCCTGAAGGCTGCAGTCTTGGGTTTCTTGAGTGGCTCTAGTGTTCCTCTTGCCCTGGGGTATTCATGGGAAGCCTGACCATACAAAATGCCCTCACTGGCAACTCCAGAGCAGGAGCCTCAGCTGGTCACTCCCAAGTCACACAAACATCTTGAAGATTTAAAAACACATCTACTTGAGAAATCAAGGGCAACTTTGAGATACTAATTCATTCCCAGTTCCACCTGGACTCATTTTGTAGATAGTGAAACTGAGGCCAGAAGTTTAAGTGACTGGCCAGGTCACAGCCAACTCTCCAAGAACCTCTAGTCCCAATGTCTTAGAAATCAGTTTTGCTGCATTTGAGGCCTCTTTCTTCCCGCACACACACACACAAAACACAATTTAACAAATCAAGGCTTCTCTCAGATGAAAACAAATAAAAAAACAAGCAGTTCAGCTGTATAGTAAATCAGAAGTAATAGTGAAGACCCCCTACTGGTGTAAAATAAGTCGGAAGAAAGTATGGCTGCTGCATTGTGTCAGGGACCAATCAGAACTCTTCCTGTCATGTCACTTTGTTAGGTGGCCTTCCTTCCTGTGTTCACTGCAGGACTCAAGATGGCTCCTTTTGTATCTAGTAGTTAAAAATAGGGGCAAGTTTCCTTTTAAGGGAATTTTTTGGGAGATCTCACGTAATGCCTGTATCTTACTGGCCATGCTCTTGTCTATCACTGAATCAGTCAAATGCAAGACTGGCTAGAAAATTCCAGAAGCTTATGTTTGGTAATCTGAACAACTCACTTGAAGACAACAACATGCAATATAACCACCATTGTTGAATTCTTATCAATTTGTTTAGTGAAATTTTGTATATGTTTCTATTTTTTTTTGTAATCTTTTCAAAAAAATTTTAAAAATAAAATCAGGATTCTGCTTTTTAAGAAAACAAGAGACAAGGACAGTTAGGAACAGGTAGTAGCCCTGGCTCTAAATCATTTGTCTCTAGACTGGTTGCCTACACTGTACCTCTTGTCTTCCATTCTAAGAATTCTCAGCACAGAGGGCAGCTAAAGCAATAGGTCTTTGCTAGCAAAAAAAGCAAAAACAAAAACAAAAAAAAAAACTATCTTTTTTTTTTTTTTTTTTTTGTCGTTCTTTACATAAAGGCAGGGAACCTTAGCTCTGAAAGAATGTGCACCATGGGATTTTTAGAAATATAATCCAAGAGGTTTTTGGTCCTAGTACTCTTCAGTCCACTCCAAAAACATTGTTCATATAGCTTGGGTGGTTTCCTGGATTTCATAGAGCATAGGGTAGGCCAAGGCAGAGGTGGTGTATATACATGCAGCAATGTATCTGTGTAATCTATATCTATATCTATATATCTATATCTATCTATCTATCTAAAATTTATTTATTTATTTATTTATTTATTTATTTATTTATTTTAAGAAAGGAAGGGAACTTGTACTCCCAGTGTCCTTACTTTTCTGGCTATGTCCCAGGCTGAAAAAGCGCAAAGCAGTGATTTTACCCCTGTGCCAACTCTTTAGGTAATGTGAAACCTGGGCTGCTTTGCTGAATATCTGCAGGAAATAGGGGCTCAGAGCGAGAGTGTAGAATGTGGGGGTTGGAAAAGCAGTTTAGGGATAGTTGAATGCAGCCACCTGCTTTTAAAGATGGAGACATGGAGGCCCAGTTTTGCCCAGAATGCCTGAGCTGGGATGAGGATCGGATCACTCTGACTCCTGGATAGGGTTATTCTGCCTTTTGGAAGTAGATACATGATCGGACTCTATTTTATGTGTGCTGCTGTTGTTACTCCAGCTAAAGACTTTGCATCTCTATTATGTTCAAAGAACCATGAAAGGCCTTTGTGTAAGAAGACACAAAGGGTACAGTTCTCCTCCTAAAGAATTTAGTCTAGACAGGAATGCAGATGTATCAACAACTAACTAAAAGGCCAGAGAGAAGGCATGAGGGGCCACATAGACACATGGGTGATGACGGCTGGGCAAGGTCAATTGATTTTGCTCGGGTGGAGGATTGTGGAAGACCTTACAGATGAGGTGTTTGAAGAAGAGGTTTAGAGGAAGAGGTGCTCTAGGCGGAAGCAGTCACAGGTAGACGCTTGAGAGTCCCGTTATCATTCATAATGCCAAGTCTTGCACACTATTCCTAGAATATTCTAGGGCTGAGGGAGAGTTTGAAAGGGCCTTGTCAGCTTCCATAGTGGACCTCTAGCCTTACTAACTTGTCTGGAGTATTCTTTGTGGTGTTTGGCCCTGGATGTTTCCAAGATTGCCCTTTAGGAAATGACCTGGTTCTCATTTTTGCTTGCTGGACTTAGATGCAGGACTGAGGTCTCAGAGAAGAAACAGGTTCTTCTGGCAGCGAGGGTAGGCTAGGGATTGCCATTCTGTCATCTGGGGGTGGGGCTGGAGATAAGACAAGAAGGGCTGTGCCCAACTCCTAAGGGGGTAGGAGTGGCAGGAGGGATCAGGGAGCCAGTCGAAGTGGCAAAGAAGTCCCAGGCTAGAAGGGAGGGCCAGCCACAGGTCCACCTCTGTGATCTGTATTTGGTTTGTTGGCTGTGGTAAAAACAAAACAAACAAACAAAAACATTATTCACTTGCCTTCTCTTGGGTCACTGCTGTTGTCACTTATTTTCCTGAGCCCCCATACTTTCTCTCGGAAGTCCTCCGGATGGCGTTGACTTATCTGCAATGACATGCCCAGTGTGTGTGTCCTCTGACAGACAGGGGCCTCCACGAAGGCCCAATTTGTTCCTTCTGAATTTCAGCGCCTTGCTGAGAGCCTGGATACATTTCATGGACAGAGTTATAGACTGATAGAAAGAAGCACTCAGCTGGACTCAGGGGAGGCAATTCCTCATCTGATTCTGTCTGTGGTGCTCTTGGGCATCATGAAAAAGTCACTCTGATTCTGGTGCCTCGCCAACAATAAGCAGAAATAAGTGCACGAAGACCACTGCAGTGCTCCTCCATGCCTGAAGCCTATCACCTGGGGCAATTGGGTACACTTCCAGGACCCTGGCTCTAGTGCTATATCCAACCTTTGCTCCTGCTGTAGCTCCTGAACTTTGCTCCTCAAGGAGGCCATAAGGTCCACCTACAGGGCAGGTCCCAGGTGCTCATCTTCCTGGACACTTTGATTATTTTATTCACAGGGAAGATGACTTTATTTATTTTGATTTGACAGATAAAGATGTCTACTCAAGAAAGATCTAAGATATGGTTAGAATTCACCGAGTCCACCCCAGTAGAGGTCAGAATTAGAGGTAAGGGAAGGAAATGGTACCAGTGTAAGGAAGTGGGGTGTCTCACCTGGAGAGAAGCTGGGTCAGAGCTGGCCTGGTATATCTGAAAGGACTGGATTAGAGGTCTCAGGGGGACTTGTTGCTCATGGGGCCAGTGGTTGAGTGAGTCTGGGGACAGCAAAGCCTGCTTCTCAACCAATTTCTCTGCCACTGTGGGTAATGGACATAGCATGGCTGCAGATTTCCAGTGAACACCTGCTAGAAGCGCTTGCCTTGGGAAACATCCAGAAGGATCTGGAAGCTTTAGGGGAAAGCCCGCCAGGCCCTCAGATTGCTTGGCCACTTCCTTCAGGGTCTCCCAGGCCTCACTAACGGAGGAACAGTGGCCTAGCTGTCGCTTCCAGGATCCTCTGGCCTACTCACCCCTCTTGCTACCAGTTTGGGGCTCGTCCTTTTTGGCTCCTGCATGGCTTGGGAGGGACCCAGCCCCAGTCCTCTCTCCTCCAAGCGAGAGAAGGAAGAACATCTGTTAACACAAATGCTTTTCTAATTTCTTTTTAAATCTCACTCAGCATCTGCGTTAAACAAGGCTGATCGGCTTGTACAATATTTAATTTTGGAGCCATTTCAAAAGGCGTTGGCGAGAGGGGGGCAATGGGGAGAGCAGCAGCCTCCTAAATCTTTAATAGCGTGCTGGTTAGGAGCTTCCGCCAGGCTCCGTCCTAATCACATGGAGGAGAATAAGCAGAGACAGAATTTCTTAATAACAAATACCTTTGCAGCACCTCATTAAATCACTGCATTTCAGAGACACAGCAGGACACTTGGGCGAATAAATAGTGCAGTCTCCAAGTCTGAAGGATTCTCACATCTGAGTTATTTCTTCTGCATATGATCAGTTCTTCTTCGCTCTCCTTTTTTTTAATTTGCACAAATGATTTTAGCTGATGAGTTCAATTAACGAAGACATTAGAGGCAAAGTTGAAGAAGTGCCTCTTTGCTCTCCAGCTTTTCCATCTCTCCCCTCCCGCCCCCTTGTGTCCTATAACCTGAAAGCCCTATTTTGTGTGTTCTGGCAGTGTAAGAAATAGCCCTGCCCAGGGATAGATGAGCGGGAGTGGGATGGCCAGGCTGGCTGTTGGGATAAGAAAGCATCACCTGTCTGGTGCTGATGCTGACGCTGATGCTGACGCTGACGCTGACCCTGACGCTGACGCTGACACTGACGGTGATGCTGATGCTGATGCTGATGCTGACGCTGATGCTGATGGTGATGCTGATGCTGATGCTGACGCTGACGCTGATGCTGATGGTGATGCTGATGCTGATCATGCTACTGATGCTACTGCTGATGCTACTGCTGATGCTGACGCTGATGCTGACTGAGGCTGGTGCTGGTGCTGGTGCTGATGCTGACGCTGACATTGACGCTGACGCTGACCCTGATGCTGATGATGCTACTGATGCTACGGATGATGCTACTGATGCTGACGCTGACGCTGATAAGGGGACCCTGGCAGGGCCAGGCAGATAGGAGAGGGGTGCAGAAGGCTGCAGCCCCAGGTCATCCATGGGTGTAGATCCCTTGCTCTCCACTGCCACCCCACCTCCCATGGGATCAGCCAGGAACAAGGAAACCGAGGAAAATCATCAGTTTTCAGTCGTTCTGAGGTATTTACTGAACACCTGTTGTGTGCCAGGCCCTGGACTAGCTGCTAAAGTTAATGCGGTCATTAAAAATCCAAGCTGAAGAAGCTCTTTCCATGTTCTCCTTTGCTGCAGTTGGACCCACCAGTCCGTTCAGTAGTGTATCATGGTTTTCATGAAAAAGCCATAAACTGCAGTCCACAGGCTTCGTTCAGCTCCAACACATTCTTCTTTGGTCCCAAGTACTCTTGGATGCCTTTTTTAAAAAATTGAGTTGGTTGCTTTAGTGCAGTGCTTTTGAAGCTGTGCTTTATGACCCCTTAGTAGGTCTTGAAATCAGTTTGGAAGCAGCTCCACTTTGCCTATGCTTAAATTTTTATTTTGAGAAAAATCTATCTCTAAGGTTTTTGTTTTTCAGTACTGTGAATTGAGCTCAGGGCCTTTGCACTGAGTTATGTCCCCAGCATTCTGTATGACAGACCAGCACCTAAAACTGTGAGAATATTTACCTTACTGGGTAAGGTAAATTTATGTTTTATTTGGAGTAGGGTTTCTCCAAGTTGCTAAGTCCCCCAGATGGAATTCAAACGTGTGACTCCCCTGCATTAGGCTCCTTTAGTGCTGAGGTTTTGTGTGTATCGCACTATGCTTGGCTCTAAGGAAATTCTTAATTTCTCTTTCTCTTGGTGCTGGAAGTTGAGCTTGGAACCTTGTGCTTGCCTAGCTCTTGATTGGTACGTTTGCTGTCTTTCCATGTATGGAATCATTTTGTCCTACTTTCATACGTAAACATCATACAGAGTAAAGCTGGGATGAAACAAGTAGGATCGCGTAGAAGGGGATGGAATGGGATGTGAAAGATTAGAGAAGATGAGAAACCAAAGAAGAGGAGAAAAAGGGGAAGAAAAAGAGAGAAGAGAGGGAAGGAGGTGAGGGGAGGGGAGAGGAGCAGGGGAAGAGGAGGGAGGAGAAATGAGCCAGACCCCATTTTACCCAGTAAGGTAAATATTCTCACAGTTTTAGGTGCTGGTCTGTCATACAGAATGCAGGTCCCTAACAGTGTGCTTGCAGTGCTGGAATCGGTCCGGAACCCAGCATCCACGCTGGGTCTTGCTACAGAGCACCCCTGACGTGCTCATCCTGCTGGTGTAGAGCTCAGCTCTGGAAAAGCCTGCTGGGTTTAAAGCCCACTTGGCCAAGTGTATCTTTGTGTGACCTTAGTGTTGACCCGTGGCTGTTACAGCTGTGGCCATCACGCCCGTGGCATCAGTATCTAGGGTGATGTCAGTGTGGTCTGGGAACGGTAGACCCTGTGTCCCTGAGTCTGTCTGCTTTCCGAGTTTTGTTCTTCGGCATTCTTTCCGATTCTGTGAGCTCACCAACGTCCTTCCAATAAAATATTTATTACAAACTAGAATTGGCTTCTGGGCCTGTAGTGACCCAGGCTACTGCTCTTGGAATCAGGAGATTTCACATCACAGTTTGAATTTCACTTCTGTTAGGGGAAAAAAAGTCCCAGGTTTAGGCCTATGTTTGCCCACAGGTGCTAGATTTAGTTCCTTAGTTTCCTGTGGCTGCTGTAACAAATACTCACAAATGGGTAGCTGAAAGCAATAGACAGTTAATCTCTCATAATTCCAGAGATCAAAAATCCAAAATTTTCCAGGACCACACTTGTTCTGGGGACTCTTGGGGAGAATCCACTCGCTGTCTCTTCCACTACCAGTGACGCCTGGCATTCCTTGGCTTGTGGCCTCATCACTTAGGTTTCTGCCCTATATTCACATGGCCTTCTCCTCTGTGTGTTTGTGTCACCTCCCTTCTTTCCTACAAGGATACAGTGGTGGACTATGGGGCTCACACTGATAATCCAGGGTGACTCCTCAGCTCTGATTTGTTACCGTGATTACAATAAGTCCCCAATTTATAACAACTTCCATTCCAAGAGAACATTGTAAGTTGGCTTAAGTTATACTTGACAAGGTCAGCATTATATGGTGTACCTGTGAAAGTTGGCAGCTTGAATGTTTGTAAGCTGCAGACTTATTGTGTATCTACAAAGATCCTTTTTCCAGATAAGCTTACATTACGAAGCTATAGATTGTGATGTGGCATATATATTTTCGGGGCCATTGTTCATGGGTTTTCATCCATGCACACAACCTCTGAGGCCTGCTGCCCTGTGAATTTTGATCCCTTCATGAACACTTTTTCTGGGGCACAGTGGGAGACAGAAACGTGAGGCAGGAATCTGTGGTTTCCATCTTCAGCAGCTGTGTCTCTCTGAGCATGGCTCCGCAGAGGAGGTTGGTACTGTAGGGAGGACTCCATGGAGCCGGTGAGCTTCGTGTGGCCTTTGTAGGATTTGTACAAGTGGAAGGGGCTGAGAACTAGTTTCCTAGTTGTGAACTGCGTGATGGCCTGCTCCGGGGCCTGGGACAAAGCGGTGAACAACAGAGGCAAGGTCTGTACTAACGTGGAGGTGGAGAGGAAAAGACGGCCCACAAAATCATGTGAACGCTAGACTGTCTATGTGTGATCGAGAAAAATAAAGCAGAGAGTGGGAGTGTGGGGACGAGGGGAGAGTGGATGTAGCTACTTAATGCATGGCCAGGGACATTTTCTCCAATTAGGTGACATTTGAACTAGGTCCTAAAAGGATGGAGAGACGGAGGGATCTACATATATTTTTCTGTCAACAGTAATCAAAGTACAGAAACTGCATGAACAAAGGTCCTGAGGCAACCGCATGTGTGGTGTGTTCAGGAGGCAGGAGGGGGGCTGGCACAGCTGTAGAGGGGTGGTCCAGGGGGCAGACTGTGGGAGCTGAGGGCTGGGGAGGGGGTCGTGGTCAAGGTAAGGGGCCTTGTAAGAGTTCGAGGTCAAGTACACACTCCTTAACAAGGCCTTAAAATAAGGAACTATAATCACAGACAAGAAGAAATAGCTTCCTTTGAATCAATCTCAACTGAAGCCTAGTATTTAATTATGAATGTAGTCAACATCCGTAATATCAAATCCATAGAAATTTAGGGGGTAACTGTGACTGTGTCACCAATAAAAATCACAGGTATTTTTATATCATATTTCAGTTATCTTGAAATACCGTTTTCTTTCAGTGCTACTTCAACATTATATAATTAGACCTTCCACTAGCACTTATTATTTAATGCATTAATAAAAACCTCATATATCACTATATCTCAAATTTATAAAAAATATTTTCATAACTGTACTTCACTAAAATTTATTTCCTATGTAATCCTATCTATTGTATTTTATGCATTTAAAGACACTGTTCTGGGAAGGAGTCCAAAGGCTTCAGCAGACTGCCCGGGGAGGCCTTGGTGTCCCAGTCAGGGCAGCTTCTGTTTTCCCTTGTGGCCCACATCCGGCTGCCCTGGCTCCCGGTCCCTGGTGAGTCTGTACTCCATCCACACTGACCTGCAAAGTTTCTTCCAACTCATGCCCTTCATGGCACCGCAAATGCGGTCCCCTCTGCCGTGAACATCCTTTCACTTTCCTGAGTTCTCCTTATTCTTCTAGTCTCAGCGCTGGTGTCCTTCCTCTGGGAAACACTTCCTGATCCTCCACTACAAGCAGAAGTTGTTAGTATGCTCCGGTGGATCATGGATGTACCTGCCTTTCCCACTGGCCTCAGAGCTCCTCAAGGTCCAAGAGTCCATGTTGTTTGTTGTGGGGTCCCTGAGGTTAGTGAGTACCCGGCTGTAGCCAGTGCTTGATATTCGGGACTGCGGGAATGAGTCATCTTATTGACTCCTGAAACAGTCTGGGGATGCACTTGGTACAAGCTGCATTTTGTTAATCCAGAAAGAGAAGGCCAACTTAGAGAAGTAGAAGAAAGCTTGGGGATGAGAAGCCTGTTTGAAGCAAGGCACATAGACACCAGTGGACAAGGCTGTGGGTGAGAGGGTGAAGCCAGGCAGGTACAGAGATTGAATCCCTGGGCGAGGAGCCAGCAGAGGGCAGGCCTGGGGAAATTCACCTGTCTACCCAGAAGAGAGCTTTTGTTCAGCAGGTTTTATAATTCTTAGGACCTGGTGGCCCTGTTTCTGCGTGTCACTGTCTTAGGTCTCCTCTGCTTTACTGGATCCTACGAGCTCCTCATGTGTGCAGTTCCCTTCCAAGATGCATGCTTCTGGAGAGGCCTCCTCAGATGACACCCAGGTGTTTCTCTCCCCCTTGTCTGTGCTCATCTTAGCTCTCTGCCTCTGCTGAGCTGCTACTGAGAAGGCTGGGGTAGTTCCTTCCCTGTCAGTGGAAATCCTAGCTATCCTAGCACAAATACTGGCTTCGTTTTAAAGTCTGTGCTGTTGTGTGGCACCAGGTCAGTTACTTACCCTCTGGCCTCAGTTTGTCACCTGCCTGCATAGAGTGGCAGCGAAGGTCCAGTGAGTGAGCCCAGGTAAGGGCTCTTGTCTGTGGTAGGCGTCTGTGGCTCTGTTTGCTCCCTGCTGGCTGGCCGGTCGGTGTGCACAGAGACCTGCTTGTGTCTCTGTTGACACGGACAGGTCTGGAATTGCTCCTCGCTGCTGCTCTGTCCCCCAGCAAGGCACTGTCCTGCTCTCCTGCGTGCTTTTCTCTTGCTACACCCCACAGAGATCTCCACCATAAATCTTTCAGCACCTTCTTCATAAGCAATGAAGCTGCAGGCCAGGGTTTTATCCATATCAAAGGGTTTCTTGGGGAGCTAGAGATGAAGCTGCTATCTTTTGGGGATGGCTAGGAGACTTCTCCATTTTCCTGGTCCTTTAGTGGTGGCAAGGGCTGGGACTACTGCTCTTTATCTGGCTTGGTGCTCTGGGCAAAGAATAAATGCTACTGAGAAGCTTCTCTAAACATTGGCCTGAGTAGAAAGCTTAGGAAGGAGGCCTGGCTTGTGCAGAGCACTTGATGTAGAATTTTACACATCATGCTTTCACCTTGAGGTCTTCCATTCCTCAGGGGGCATCATTAGCACCCATTTTACAGACCAACAAGCAGAGGCCAGGAGAGATGAAGGAATTTTCTCCAGGTCACATGGTTTGCCAGCAGCTCAGCAAGCAAGAAAATCCACACTGGTTTGTTTCCAAAGCCTATATGTTTTGCATCAGGCTTCTCTTGTCTGCACGCTCCCTGGCCAAGCAAGCAGGGGGTGGGAAGGACGTGGGCTATGCTTTGGAGAGGTGCAGAGGGACACTGTAGGATGGCATCTGTCTTAGCCCAAGCAGAAGAACAGTGAGGACCATCTATGTGTGTTACCACCTCAGGGGGTAGGAGTAAAGGGGTCATTTGGACACCTGGCTGCGGCGACCCAGGCTGAGGGCACCCATGGGACCAGGGGCACTCAGCGGATCATCGCTGCAGTACTGGTGTTCCCTGACCCTTGCCCAGGCTGCTCCTGCAAAGTCTGGGATGCTGGTAACATGCGCTGGGAAGGGCTTTGAACGTGGAGGCTGGGATGGGCCCAGCCAAGGATTGGCCCTCCTCAGTGGGCTCATCCGCTTGAGTCCCCAGCTTCTTCATTTTCATTTTCTCATCCCACAAAGTCCCCTGGTCTCTGCAGTTCTCATCCTTGATTTTATCCTCGTAGCCACTACCTGAGATTGAGCCCTGGTTCATAGGGAGCGTGGACTTGGGAACCAGACCTCTCCCTGACCACTCGCTTGCTGTGTGACTTCGGGAGCTCCCCGTGACTTGGTTTCCCTGTTGGTCCAATGCGGATGCAAACTGCCCCATCTCCACAGCCTGCCCCATGTATTCTTTGAGTGTACACGGTGTTCTTGGGCCTTTGGGCTCCACCTGGTGCTGTTCTTTTTGCTTTTGCTTTTGCTCATCCTGTCTTCTGCCTGGAACACTCTTCCGCACTACCCTGCCTATCAACCAACTAACTTCTCACTCTCTTTTTGAAAGCTTTGCGCAGACTTTCCTCAAGGAAATTCTGTCTCTACTTCCCACTTAGTCCTGGTACACTAAAGGCATTGCGTTCCTGCTCTTTGTCACTTCTGAATGTGTACCTTAGATATAGGAGGGATGTGATGCCTGAACTTTAAATGAAAAATATAGTCCTTGTATGACTTACTTGTGTTAGAAGGGTCCTCTCATCACAACTCAATATTACTGCTCACTCCCTCAGACTGTGTCTAGGTTTACTCACAGAACAAGTTTGGGAAGGCAGTGGTAATGTTAGCCCATTTAACAGATAGAGAAACTGTTTAGAAGGCTTTTCCTTGTTCACTGTCATATGGCTGACCAGTGGGGCCTGAGACTCTTGACTGTGAATCCCAGATTTTTCTACTTCTAGACTTCCCTCTACTTGTCCATTGTTTCTCATACAGACAAGGAAAATGGCCTATTTTTCTTCACCCTAGAGGTCCTCTCTCAGGAGTTGCTTCATGAAATTTGGGGGAAAAAAGCTGCCCCAGGGAGCAGATGGAGGCTGTGGGGTCCCAGCTCTGGAGGGCAGTGCAGCTTAGTGGTTTAGAGCTGCATATGTCTGGCTTTTTTTTTTCTCCACTGGTGAGAAATGATGCATCCTACCCAGTCTGGACGTGCTGAGCGCAAACGGGCAAAGTTTGCAGGTCCGTAGCTTGGTGTGTGGAGTTCCAATGATCTGCCGTTCATAAGGGTTGGCACTGCTGGTCTGCATTTATTGAGGACTTACTTGGACAAGGAGTCATATTGTTTTTATGTCTATCTCATATCTTTTTCCACAGAGTCATTTTGTCATTTGCAATACAATGCAATACAATTGCTTTTTTTTTTTTTTTTTTTAACAGATAGAGGAACTGAGGCCTCACAGAACACATCATTACTAGATGTCACACATTTGGCCAACCCTGCCCCAAGGGCAAGGCTGTGTCTGCTTGTTCATGGATGTCTTGCTGGCACTGCACACCCAGTATGGTGCTCCACACTTGGCAGAATTAATTGATGGGAACTGTCATTTAGGCTGCCAGTGTGGGTTGGAAGTTTCAGTTTTGGAATGTGCTACTGGGGCTGCGATGTAGATAGGGACAGAGGCTGACACTGGGTTGTGGCCAGGCAAGATCATGGAGCAAGAGACCAGAAGAAGCCATCTTCTGTCCCTGAGTACCTGGGCTGCAGGTGGAGCCCTGGGCCACTTGTGCCTGCAGTACCCTACCCTGACATCCTGATGGATGGGATCTGACAGTGTCCTTTTTCCCTCCCTGTACTGGGATTCCAACCCCCAGCCAGCTGAGGACACAGTCCAGATGAGCAGCAGGCCTCTGGCAATGACAGACACTCTGGTAACGATGCCTCTTCCCTGAGGGCTCTCTCTCCCTGGGCAGAACTCTAAAATAAGTGACAGCATGGGGCTTCCAGCCAGTACAACCCACAAAAACTGTCTGCCCAGGGCTGTTCTCACGGTGGCTTCTACAGCCAGACTGTTCCTGTCACACTCACATCCTCTGTGTCCTCTCTGTGGAACTCAGAAGGGTCAAGGAAACTGTGGGGGAGGGGCAGCCAGCTTGGTGGTCCAGACCCAGTGCTGAGGTGATGGAAGGTATCCTGGCTTTGGACCCATTTCCCTAATGTCTCTCACTATGGTCTAATTGCTCACTTCTTCCGCGAACTTGTAGAAGCTAGAGCGGCACAGGTCTCAGAGTCTAGAATACACTCATGAGTTGTGAAGAGGAATTTTTTTGTGTTTTTGAAGTAGGACTTTCTGGGGGTCTATGGTTCTGTGGGCATGGCCAATAAATGATGCTTTGTAAAAACTGTGATGGAGGTGGCCTCTCTTTGGGGACCAGGTAGTCCCATGCCGTGAGACTTGGTGAATGTAATGGAAGGTAGCACCTCAAGCCCCATCCATTCCAGCACTGTGCGTCCTGCACAACCACATGCAGCCATCCAGTAAGACTTGCCTGGGCCCAGAGACAATCCAAACGTGTGACACAGTTCACAAGAGACACAACTGCCTCCAACTTTCAGCAACTACCCACCTTCCTTCCCACTCTTCTTGTAGACAAACTGGCTTCCTTTCAGAGCTCCTTGTGGCTTCAGAGCCTTTTCATTGGCTGCTTTCATTTCTGGGAACATTTCTCTTGTTCCAGCTGTCTGAACTGGTCCAACATTTAACCTGTTGATCTTAAATATCAATGCTACTCTTCAGGGGCATCAGACCTTCAGGTTGGGCCGCACCCCACGCTACACTCTCCGTGCAGTTATCCTTCTGTGCAGTTGTCATTGCCTGGCTCCCCACCACCACCCCTTGTAAGCTCCATGAGGGCCTTGTTTAATATATTTACCACTGTATCTTTAGCATCCAGCCAGCATCTGGCACATGGTAGACATTTCATAAGCAGATACTCGTTGCACGACTGAAAAGCTGTTCTTTGATTTTTTGGTCCTATAAGAAGCTTGGGGAAGACTGGCAGCAGGAATTTGGAAAGGGCAATTTTCTCTGGTGCTAAAATCCGGCCTCCTGCATGTGATGCAGTGTATCCATCTACTCCCTGTGCCCCACGGGGCTCCGAGTTGGATTCCAGCTGTACCTTCTCCATGTTCCTCTGATCGCTTGCCGTGGCTCACTCTACAGTGCCCTGGGAGAGCAGGCTTGGCAGCCCATGTATGGGGTTCAGAAGCCACAGATTCAGTGCTGCGTCAACTTTCATTTCTAACCAACAATTGCTCTTGCTTCCAGCAGATTTATGTTCAGCATAGGGCTTGTGGGCCAGGGCTTATTTGCATGCCTGACTCTGCCCTCTGGGACCTGTGCGTTCTGCTAAGTGCAGGGAACAGACCTGGACTTCCAGTGTGGTGGAAGACAACGGGTGGCAACTTGTTACACTCAGCTGAACTGAACTAGTGAGGTGCTGGGTGTTGGAGCCCCACCTGAGCATTGCTGCCAGCGACATGAGAGGCAGAACTGGAGACGCTGCAGAGAGGCTGTGACAGAAGCTATGTGGAGAAGCTGCTGGAAGCTGCTGATGCTCTTGGGTGGTTCTGCTGGAAGGCCTTGTCATGCTGGCTTTTTCCTGAACTTAGTTGTTCTCATCTGAGGAGGAGCTTGAGACCTCATTGTTGTTGAGGATGGCTGTGGTTTATCTGGGGGGAGTTCTGGTCTTCATCTTGAGCATTCTTTCTTGGTTCCAGAGGAGAATATGGTGCACTGTTCAGCTTCTTGGAGAAGCTGGTCTTGTTGGCTTTCCTGGTGAGAACTCAGCTTTCCTCATCACTGGAGGAGGTTGGGACCTCACTGCTGCTGAGGATGGCTACGGTACCTTTAGGGGAGCTCTGGCTCTTAACTTGAGTGTTGCTTCCCTGCTCCAGTTCAGATCCCTCAGCCTGCTGGAATACACTTCCTAGCTTCCATCGCTGACCTTTGGGCCTTTCCAGCACAGATCCATGAAGCGGGCCTGCATGAGACATTGTTGAAGGTTTTAGGTATCCAGGTGGACTGGTTGAAGGTATTCTTATGAGCTCTAGGTCTTCAGCTGGACTCATACAGGATATTAGGATTCAGGCCATTAGCTGGACTCTCTGGTTTTCACTGTACGGATTGATTTCCTCCATTCTGCATATAATTTTTTTTGGTGATTCACTATAAAATAATACTTTAAAATGTGTCCTGTGTAGAATTGTTCCCCTTGTAAAAACCTCAAACCACAATATCTAGTCACCTTCCCTGCCTTGAATAGCTGCCTCAGAAAGATATCCAGTCCATACTCCTTCTAAAATCATGAGAGATCTGGCTTGCAATATTATTATCATTTTGTAATTTTTTCTTCCAAGATAAGTAATTGAGCACTTAGCTGGGTGAATGCACAGTGCTAGAAACTGTGATTAACGGTAGGCCGGGGACTGGAATCTAAGTTCACCTTTCTTTACTTTACAGTCACAATTTAGGGAGAGGACAAAGATTTTAAGACAAATGTTTGTCATTGATGTTAAATGCTAAGCAGAAATTTTACACAGAGGTTTATGGGGGTTTATGCTTAGGGAAGTTTTACATAGGTTTATGCTTAGGGAAGTATCGGGGAAGGTTTAGGATTTGCACTGTTCTCCCTGTCTCAACTTTACTGGGACAAGATCCAGGCCAAAGGAACAGCACTTATGCACATTTCCATTTGTTTGTTTATTTATCTTTATGGCCGGCTCAGCCTGCCCTGAGGGCAGGGCTGGCGCAGCATGTGGTGCCGGGGATCGAACCGCGGTCCCTGCAGCCACCTGCAGGCACTTTAGACCACTGAGCCATCCTGCCAGGCCAGGAACAGCACTTATGAAGGCATGGAGGCCAACAGTGGATGGCAGATCTGCAAAAGAACCTGGTCACTGTGGTGAACAGGCACAAAGGCGGTGAAAGAAAGGCATCTGTGTCAGCCGAGATGCCTCCGATTCCCTCCGGTTCTTTAGGTGCTGCATACTTCTAAGTGGACTGCAAGAGCCTTGCAGGGAGGGGTCTCCTGCTTCTGCTGCTTCCTTGCTACTGGCTCCAGGCCCAGAATCACAGGGGTAGTGACCAAAGGAAGAAGCCAGGCCTGGCTGGACCAACAGGCGAGTCCACCTGGAGCCAGAACAGATCCTCCCACATGAAGCGTGAAAGGAAGCATCTTGCAGCTCTGTCTAATTATGGGGTAAGTGAGTGGGCCTCCCTCATGGTTAATTTGCTTTGTGCCTTTATTGCCAGCAGAAGACAGATGACTCACGCAGGGTATTCCGTACAGGCCTGCCAGTAATTGTCTTTATGACTTCATGAGCCTTTTACGGCCCCCGCTGGGAAAGGTGTTTTATTTTGTTCTTCCCTTTCTTCATGTTCAGTCGGTAAATAACCAACCCTCTGGAGTGGAAGGAATATCAAGTTGAGGATCTAGGTGAGGCAACCCCAAGGCAGACCATGACATGAAAGTTGAGGCCAAATCAATTAGGCTGGATGTGGGAAGGAGGACAAGAGGACTTGGCCCAGAGCAGGCCGAGTGGGTAATCCCCAGCAGTGACTAATAGCCATATCACTGAAATCTTAAAAAATGAATAAATGTTTCTCTTCAGCAGATTTACTTTCTCAGCGATGCTTGGCTCAGGTTAATGATAATGTAAGTTTGTGTTTCCAAAGTACACACGTGCGTGTAGTGGCCAGATACTTGTATCAATAGCAGGAACATGGATCCCATTTGCAGGGAACTGTGGGGCTGGCTCCCACCAGCGTGCAAAAACCAGCTTAAATTTTCAGGAATGTTGGGAGCTCTTTTACTCTACTTTAGTACCTTGCAGTTAGCCCTAGTGGAATTTATTTTACACCATAGTGATCGGCCAACTTTGCATAGTAAAGCTCCTCCCTCAGACCGTGGCTGTAACCATCTCTCTACGGACGTGTCCAGGCAGGAGTGAAGGGCCACTTGGCAGGATAAAAATTATACTTATGGATCATTTGCGATGTTCCAGAAACTGTTCCAAGTACTTTACATCTATTTATTCGGGAATCCTCCCAACTCTATGGGATTGATGCTATTTTAGAGGCTAAAGCCATCCCCAAAAGACTGAGTTCCAGACTCTGAAGGGATTGGGGTCGTGCATTGCCAATCCCTGTCTTGCAGATGAGAGTGCTCAGAGCCAGAAGAGGGGAGTGGCTTGGCCAGCGCTGGGGGTCAGCAGCCTGGTGCCGCATTTCCTGCCTCCCCAGCCAGTGCCTGTTCTCTTGTTCAGACTCCTCCAGCTTGCTGTGCTGTAGCTCTGTCCATGCCCAGGCAAGTGGTGGATCCAAAGGCCCTGGGCTGGCCGTAACAGGCAGACCTTGGTCTGGAGCCTGTGGAATGAGCCCCCATAGGCCCCGTTTGTGTTGTTCCTGTTGCTGCTGTCTACACGGCTGGGGTTTGACTGCTCCCTGGTGCCCAAGTCCCATCCACTCTGCCATTGTCTGAGGGTCCCCCTGGAAGCAATTCAGACTTCAGTCTTTCAGTAACAACCATCTGGAATAACACGAACAAATAAATAAAAATAAAACCCCAAACTGGAGCTCTGCCTATTAGCCCAGAGTCCTCACTTAAGGGAGGAGAGAGAGGGAATAGATGGGCTGAAACTCTTGAAGCCAAATGATTAGCCTGGAGAATTCACTGTTAACTGCACAGTGGTCCAGAGTCCGCCTGTTGTGGACCAGGGTTAGGAAAAACAGCTCTCCCTGGGACCTAAAGCACCGCAGCTTGCTTTAGAGATTACTTTTGATGTGAAAAAGGTGGCCTGAGTCAAGTGAAATAGACTCAAAATGAAAATCCCCTCAATTCTTAAATATATAGGTCTATTCTAATGTAGAGCCCATTTTACCATGGTAAACATTGCGATGTAGACTATAGCATCAGGCAGTCCCCAGGCTGTCACAGTCTTGCCAAGAACACTTTCCCTGCCTCTAGGCATCAATGGGGGTGGCTGGCAGGCAGGGTGCTGTAGAGGAAACACAGGCGTTGTAGTGCCAGTGTAGCCCTGCTGCCTGGCATCTTCTGGAGCTTTAGTCTCCTGCTTAAAGTAGCGGATGCAGACTCTATGGTCTATTCATCTCTAGCATTCTAGAACCTCAATAAAAGGGAGCATTTCAAAGATGGCATTGCATACACACACACACATGTGCACACACGCACACACATGCGCGTGCACACACACATTCATCACCACGCGTGCATACACACATTGACAAATAAAGAAAGCTTTCAAAAATCTCATTCAAATTATTGCTGGGTTTGTCTATTAGTGAGATTTGTTTCTTTGCATGTGCTAATTGGTCTTGGCATTAATTAATCTGATTTCATTATATTCTCTTTAATTTGTCAAGATATCATTTTGTTATTGGGTGACGGAACACTTTGGAGGATTGTTAGAATCGGAATATATTTTCCCCCCTTTTAAAGTTCCTGGAGAAAAGTCGTTATCAATTAAGTTAATTTGCATACACATTAGGTTAATCGTTTCAGTTTAGCCAAATTTGTGGAAATTTACATAGCAAATTGACCCTCCACATTTCACTTAAACATATGTAGCACCAGAGTAGTGCATTTTGAGTTGCTAATGAAACTGAGGTTATTTTACATGCTTCTTTTAGTAAAAGAGGTCTAATTAGACCAAGTAATTTTTTATTTCATCCATAATTGCAAAACAAATAAGCTTCTTGGCATTTTTTCCCCCTAGCAGCGGCACTGCATGGACAGGGCCGTTAATAGGGAAGTCATGTTTTCCTAATTAAGCCCGGTTTGATTCCTGCTCGCTGTTCCGACGTCAGCCAGCTCCGCTTTCTCCTAGGTGTGCCTCTGCCAGAGTTGCTAAGCCTCCTGGTATACCTATTAATAGAAGACTCCCCCACATGGAGCCAACTGAATTAAAAAATGTAACAAGGAAGGCAGGGTGGGAATTTTGACAGATTTGTTTTTAATTTTTTTTTTTTTTTTTTTTATGCCAGCGAGGAGAAAGTTGAATTCAAAAGGGGGTCTCGATTCTTTCCATCAGGGAAAGAAAAGAGAGAAAAATAGCTTTTGTTCTCCCCCGGAAAAGAAGCTGGCATAACACATTGGTGGTGTTTCAAAAGTGACTCCAGGGGCTATCTTATTCACGGTTGGAAATTGGCTGCCGTCTTCCCCTCCAGGATTGTGGAGCAGTGGAGAGCTTACCTGGAATGCGAGGTAGATGCAAAAGGGTGGATCTGGATCTGAGCTCCGCTGAAGGCAGAGGGAGAGGAAGTTCTCTGGGACTCTGCTCCCCCGGAAGTGGTAACTGAGGGCAAGTGGTATTGAGGAGTGCTCTGCTATAGCTTCTTCAAACTCTGCGCCAGGGAGGCCTGGGTCACTGCGTTTACTGGCTCTGTTTCTGTTTTCTGGCACACTTGGTTTCAGTGAATTATAGAAGCTGGAATGGAAGCCAATGGGGGTTGGTCAGAGAGCATTAAAAGGAGCTTGGTCCCTAATACACAGGGTCATGAGACCTGAGTTACTATCATGACTCAGCAATACAAAATAATGTCACAGTCCCTCATATCTTCTGTTATGGTTTGTGTCTAATTGTCCCCCCAAAGCCTCATACAGTCATCGGGTGGGGACTTCTAGAATTTGAGACTTGACTCATGATCCACTGGGATTATATGTTTTAGTACTGATGGGATTATGAGTCTGAGCGCTGCTGGGATTGTGGGTGTAGTCTAAGGCAGATATGCTAAGGTGGAGCGCCTGAATGTAATATAAAGAGAGACAGAGAGACAGAGACTCGTGCTGTTGTTCTCTGCTCCCCTGGTTGGTCGGCTGCCTCTGTTGCGATTGTTGCTGTTCTGCCACCATGAACTGGATGCTCTCTGCCCTATTCTACTCAGCCTTGGGCCAGCCGAATATGGATTGAAACCTCCAGTAACTGTGAGCTAAATAATCCCTTCCTTCCTTCATTTTGAGTGTCAGGTATTTGTCCCAGCAATGAGAGAAGAGTAACTAAGACATCTCCTGTGTCTCCATCCTGTGCAGTGTGACTTTTCTTTTTTCAAGGAGGGTCTATTTCCATCCTTTGGGACTCTAGGTTGCCCTGAAACTTTCTCAGACCACAGCATGCCACAGAAGCAAAGATGTGCTACTTCTAAGCTTGGTTCTCAAAAGGCCTACCTGCTGCTGTTTGTTCTCTTGCTTGGGCCCCTGCTACTACCCAGACTGGCCCGCTGGATATGGTGAGAGGTAGGTGGGCCAGTTGTCCCTGTAGCCTTAGTGACAGTAATCCCAGAAACAGAGCCACCATTCTGACCTGCAGGTGGCCGCAGATTGCATGACTTTCCCATCTGAGCCCAGCTTGAATTCCCAGTCTACAAATTGTGGACTGAATAGATGTTTGTTGCTTTTAGGCACTAAGTGTTGGGGTGAATGTCTCAGCAATGATAGCTAACTGATGTGATCATTAACCAGTTGGGAGTTCTTGGGAAAATTTTGTCTCTTATCTGAACTTCAGACTCCTCATCTATAAAACCACTTGGGATAAAAGGATCTGAGTTTCTTCCCAGTTTCATCAAGCTTCCAGATGCCATTTTGCTGATCTAAGATGCTCTTATATTTGACCAGGAAGAACTGCAGGCTGGATCCTGTAGGCTACAGTTCTACCTTAAAGGTAATGAACTTACTGGCTCCTCTTTAGATGAGAAGAGGGCATAATAGAAATCAGGTGGGAAGAGAGCTTCTCTTACTGGGACAAAGGACAGGGGCAGGAAACAGGATTAGGCACTGGAATGCAATATGGTAGAGAGGTGCTGTGGGATGTGTGTTCCTGGGAGCTTTTCAAAGTTTTTAAACTTCAGTAAGGATAGGCCTTAAAAAATGATGAGTCTGTTAAGGTTAGTTGTGGAGCAGGATCTGGGCCTGAAACCTGCTCGAGGTGGGTGGCCGGTGCAGCCTTAGGCCTCAGAGGGCCAGGGCTTCTGAAAACATGGGCTGGTATAGAGAGCATCCAGCAGCTTTTGACTGATTTTTTCCAACTTCGTTTCACCATAATACATACCTGTGCCAAGTGCCTGTGGTGTGCTTGAGTTTTGTGCAACACCTGGGGTGGGCTCTTAGCCACTTTCTTTGTCACTTGGGAACACAATTAAGGCCATCCACTGACCAATGGATAGGCTCAGTATGGTCTCCTCATAGAGTGTGGCATTAGTTGGCCTTAAAAAAGAAAAATTTTTTAAAAAATATTTTTATTTATTTATTTATTTTAAAGAGTAAAAATAGCAGAAACAAAGATAGAAAAGAACAGTAACAAGTAAAAGTACGTATAGTATAGAATTTCAAAACAAGATAAATTGTACAGTGGTTGCATTACATATTTTCATCATCGAATCAGTATAGCTCAACAGACATAGGTATGTAAGACTGATCAAGCAATTAAACATTAACACTTTCAATAAACATTAATTTTTTAAACTCTTCCAAATGCATTTTGTATTTAAGTCACTCTTCTAAAAAAAATTATAGGGGTTGAGAATGCAGAAAGCGCAAGGTCCTGAGGTTGATTCCTGGTACCGCTCAAAATTTCTTTCTTTCTTTCTTTCTTTCTTTCTTTCTTTCTTTCTTTCTTTCTTTCTTTCTTTCTTTCTTTCTTCTTATAGCTGAGTAATATTTCAAAAAAAATAAAGAGTAAGATGTGTAGATAAGTTGCATCATGGATAAACCTTGAAAATATGATGCTAAGTGAAAGAAGCCCAGTCACAGAAGACCATATGGTACGTAGTCCATTCAGATGAGAGTTTGTGGGACCCCTCTGGCACTGGGAAGGTAGCTCAGGAGCACAAGTGCTTCCCTGGTAAGTGCAAGGTCCTGAATTTGATCCTCAGTGCTGGAAAAAAAAAAAAAAAAAAAAAGAAAAAGAAAAGAAAGTTCAGAATAGGCAAATCTATGAAATGGGAAGTAGGTTAGGGATTGCTCAGGTTTGAGGGATGGTTGATGGGGGGGGAGGGGAATAGCTAAAGGCTACAGAGCTTTTTTATGTACAAAACATTTATTGTGTGGCTTCTTTTTTATTTTAAGGAGAATAGAAATTTAAAAATAACACATTAAAAACAACATAGAATTTCAAAAAACAAGGTGATAGTGATTCAACAATGGTTGTTACATTGCATATTGTTGTCTTTAAAGTAGCTGTTCAGATAACCAGACAAGCATGTGACATTCATCAAAAAATTAAACATTATTTTTTCCTTTCAATAAACCAATGGAAACCAGCATTACAACTGTATCTTGTGTGTGTATATTTTTAAATTTTTTCCCTTCCTTTATTCTTTTCTCCTTTCCCTTCTCTCAGTAGTTCCTTCCCATCAAATAGTTTCTTTCCCTTGCACAGTATCTATTGTAACTTTTGGATTTTAGTTACTCTTTCAAAGTTCTTACAGTAGGGAGATAATATAATATTTATACAGATGAGTCTGATTTCCTTCACCTATGAGTATGGTCTCTCATTGTAAGCACTTACTTATAAAAAACCTTCAGTTGGGTCAGGGATTATAGCTCACTGGCATAAGTACCTGCCTGATAAGTGCAAGGTGCTGAGTTCAATTTCCAATACTAAAAAAAAAAAAAAAAAAAAAAAAAAGGCTCTAGTTTGTGTTTCTTTATACTTGAGTAATATTCCGCTGTATGGAGATACCACATATTTTTATTCACTTCTTAATTTTGAAGCCTTTGGGTTATTTCCAGATTTAGCTATGACAAATTGTAGTGTTATAAAGATGGGTGCACATATATCACTATGGTATGAAGTTTTCAATTCTGGAAAAATCCTTAGAAGAGGAATAACTGGGTGGCATGGGACCTCTAATTCTAGCTTTTTGAGGAATCTGCACACTGATTTCTACAGTATTTATACCAGTCTACATGGTTATACCAGTAGTGGTTATACCAACAATGGAGTATGAAGCTTTTATGAGAGTAATAAAAATATTCTAAGATTACTTTTTGTGATGTTACATGCCTGTGAGATGATTGTGTGGCATGTGTATTATATCTCAATAATACTATTTTTGAAAGCACGACTATTAAAAATGAGCATTAAAGTACACACAGCCAGAGTTTACCATTTATGAAATGAATGAGTGGTTGACGAGCGAGGGAAGGCTACCTAGAGTTAACAGAGTTCCCTGATTTCTTTGAATAAGTGATTTGTAAACTTTGACCTTTTATTTTTTTGGAGGGCATTATTTCTGAAGCACTTTCGGTTGAGACACCTCTAGAAACATGACATTCCTGTCACAGGGCCCAGCCACTCAGTCCACCCTGCTGTCTATGTAAGCCCAAGACTGGCTTTCTGTGATGTCTTGGGAGTCCTGAGAGCAAGGCTGCCCTGCCCTCCTCTGTGTGGGCTTTTCCTCCCTTCCTGACACTCTTGCTGTGGAGGTTGCCCCCTTCCTGTGTTCAAGCAGAAGTCTGGTGGTATTTCCCTGTTATTACTCCAAAGTGGGCAGGTGCTCAGCTGAGCATAGCCACTAAGGTCTGGGGCTTGCCCTGCAGGCTGAGGCACTGCTTTTGGCCTCAGAGAACCAGGTGCATCCTGGGAGAAGACAGCCATGTGGAGGATTAGGTCAGATGGAAGTTCTGGTGGCTGGGAGCAGGGACACGTACTCTCTCAGGTCTCTGAGGTGTGCAGGAAATGAAGTCAGTGGCGTTTGGGCATCCTCTCCTCTTCCTGCTTAGCACCCCTCACCCACTTTCATCCCTCACTCACCTTCACCCACACCTTCCCCAGGTCAAGGCTGCCCTAGTTGTATTGTATCCCTGTTCCCACATCTCATCAGCTTAGATGTAGCTGCCATGTTTGTTTTGTGTGACAGAGTGCTTTGCTGGAGGACAAGGGCCGCATATTCCTCCTCATTCCAACAGACTGACTTGCACATGGTATGAATATGTGTCAACAGTGAGGGGGTCATTTGTGAGCAAAAGGGACTGGCTGGCACCCTAGAGTCCACACTTCTTGGGCATGCCTTTCTCCGTGAGTTTATGCTATGGGCTGTGTGGCTGGGCAGCCATGTGAAGGTCACATTGTAGAGCCAGCTGGAGAATGTACACAAGTTGGCCAGTCCTATTGCCCAGCAGGGAGCTAGGTGACCTCTTTGGCTCTGCCTAAGGACATTCAGATCCACAGTTTCAAAACACTTATGGCCAAGAAAGCATGCTTGAGGTTTCCAGTATGTGTAACTTCTGTTACACACTCAGGCCTTAACCTTCCAACTTCAGGGGACAGGAAACACTGTCTAGGATTTTTCTGGCAATGGCAAAGCCAGATGGTACAAAGTGAACGTGGAGTCAGAAGATAAGGGTATTAGTCTTGTCTCTGCTGTTATTAGTCTTGTGATATCCAGGCAGGAAATTTCAGATCTTTGTGCCTCAATTTTCACACAGATAAAATAGCTATAGAGATGACAAAATACAGTAGGTAAAGGCACTGTGTGCGACATGAAAATTACCACAACGAGGCAAAGGACTAGGATGACCGGTGAACGCTGCATGGCTTCCCCTCTTAGAAATAGCCTTGCCTTGACCTGTCATCAGCTGAGGACCAGTCAGGGTTCTATATGCCATCTCCCACCTCCACGGGGCCTGCCACTTGTCCCCTGTGGATCCAGGAACAAAGTAGAAAATGGTATTTCTGAATGAGGCTGACAGTTCACCAGGCACAAAAACCCACCCAGTTGTGACTCAGAGTTTTGGAGGCGCAGATAGAATTAAGAAAATGTTAATGTATTCGCATCGCTTTGCCTCCTGCCTACACAGGCATAAGCAGCAAGGAGGGAGACTGGGTGGAAGAGGAGACCAGGGGATGGGGAGACATGCTGATGGGCTCTGGTGTGGGGACTGGGTGGGGACTGCAGGGTCCCAAGGCTGCCTGCTTTCTGCAGCTGGGCCTGAGATCCCCAGGGAACAGCAAGGGCTGCCGTGGCATCTGGTTTCTGCCAAGCAAGTCTGCTGCTTGGACTGCAATATCAGCTTGCGCACAGGGCAAGAGCAGAAGGGTCCTGGGTGGCGTGTGTGTGCTTGCAGAGGAGCCTGTGGGGTGGGGGTGGGGTAAGCCAGATAACCCGGAGCTGTCTGTCTCAGCCTTGGTGACATGGCTTGTCACTGGCAACAGCCATTTAGAATCAATGTCTTCTCCAAATGAGGCCCTGAATACTGTATGCTTAATACAATCTCTCTCTCTATGTGTGCATTTATGCAGGGAACTGGTTCCCCAGGGCACAGCAGCCAGGATGCTGCCTCAGCATGGAAAATCCCCTGGGAGGCTGCCTCTCTTTCTCCCCCTCCTGTGGGGGTTCCAGGGCGGGAGCCCCCAGGGGTTAGGATGAGTGGCTGCAGTTTGATGGGTGTACGTGAAAGGTACCTTGAATCACTGATTCTGTTGCTTCCTTTCTTATTGCTGAATAAAACTATCTGTTGTGGCATTTGCCAGCCATCAGCTGGATGCTATTGTGGGCACCAGAAAGGTAAAGAAGAAAGACTCCGCAATCTTGTCTTGCGGGCTCACAGGCCCCCTATCCCTGAGGCTTGTGGCCTCTCAGGAAGATCTCTTCTTCCACTACCTTGGACCTGGCTGCAGGAGGTGCCCCCAAAATGTTACTGACTGAAAAAAGATGGGGTTCATACTACACAGCCAGAACTCAGGGCTGCTTTCTGTTCAGTTCAGTTACAGGGCTGCTAGGGGGACTGCCAGGAATGTATGGTGACTGCTTCTGAGAAGGAGGGTGCTCTGGAATTGGGGAGTGCACTGGGCCACTCACGTGGGCGTACGCACATGGGTGGCATCGGGGAAATGGCACTGTGTGTGCCGTCCCTGGGGACATTTTGTTATCCCTTCCCATTTAACAGCTTCAGCAACATCCAGGTGAGCTCCCACAGGAGGGTCCAGTGTAGGGTCAGTGACCCCTAAAGCAGAAAGACCCTGAGAGGCAATCGGAACTCAGGTGGTGCAGGAAGACTGGCCCGCAGCAGCAGGCAGTAACTCTGAGACTCGCAGGGGGGCCCATTCCAGCTTCCAGGGCCTGGGGAATCTTTTGGGCATTATTTGCCAGGAAAAGCGGTGGCTTTTTCCTGCTTGCCCTGCCCTGTCCTCCCCTTCTCAGGCCTTGAATGTTTTAAATGACAGTCTTCATGGTTTGATGGAGAATTTTACACTAATGCAGAGTATTACCTAGTTAATTTGACTAGAATAGACTGTGATTTTACATGGCAAGGCTGTTCCCTCCTGAGCTAACAGTTCCATTACTGTGTCTGGGCAGCCTGCCCTCCCAGAATCAGGGAGCAGAGAGCCATCGGCAGTGGATTCTTGGGAGCACCCTGGGAGTGGGGAGCAGGAGGGAGGGACCAGAGCAGGCCTGGATTCCTTCATTCACTCCTTTAGATATTATTTCTGCTCTGATTTCCTCTATATGTTTCTCCAGTCGTTTTTCCACTTCATGTATTTCTTTTTTTACTTCAGATGTTATCTCTGATCTCAGTTGCTCTATAAGTTTCTGCACTTGTCTGTCTGCCTCAGATGCTATCAATTCAGAGGTTTCATCTGCATGATTCCCATTTTCTTCCATGGTAGTGTCTCCTGTACTTGATTTGGGTGGGCTCCGGCCCTGAGATTGCATCCTACTCCTTGTTGTTATCATTTTGTATGGAAGCGGCCTCTGCACTTTGGTGGAGTTATGCTGTAAGTGTCGATGGGCCTTTGGTCTGGAGCCTCCAAGTTGGTTCCCCTATAGAAGTTCCCGACTTCATGTCCGAGCTCGGGCTGCTGACTGCTGTGAAGCCCCGTGAGTGTGGTCTGTAGGTGGAGGTGGAGCTTTGGAATTGAGGAG
>PVJA010009588.1:0-60199 GCA_004027025.1 Myocastor coypus
CCTCCTCCTCCTCCAAGTTCTTTCAAGCCACTCTGTGTTTCCACAACATTCTATGCATATTGACAATATAGTTCATATTAAAATGCTTATACATTTATTTTTCTCCTCCCACTAAACTTGTGAATTTATAACAGCAGAAATCATCTCTTTTTAATCTGTGTCTCCAGTTACTAGCAGAAATAAGACACAGTAAGTATTCAATGCATGTTCATGGAATCAATGAGTCAAATCAAAGATATTTGCTATCTTTACAATATTAAGACTTTCTAGTGATACAGGGGAAGAAAAACTGATCTCAGGTGGATGACCTCCAAATGATACAGGGAAAACTGATGTCCCAACCTGACCTGGGATGAGTTCGTGCTCTCTAAAACTGAAGAATGAATTTTAGGAACAAGTGGAGGTTATGGGCAGAACATATTTAATTTTTTTTTTTTTTTTTTTTTTGGTGGAATCAGGGATTGAACTCAGTCCCTTGTGCTTGCCAGGCAAATGCTTATTCCACTGAGCTATCTCTCCAGCCCCATGAGCAGAACATATTTATTGGGGGAAAGAAAGCTCCTGTCTAAGAGAGGGACAGAAGGGGGCCCCCAGTGGGTGGTCTCTGGGAAGCTCTCTTTCAGGGACTTTTATAGAGGAAAACCATGTGGTGAGGTGGGTCTAAGTTGGTTTCGCTTGGGTGGGCATGAGGTGGGACAAAACTATGGTCAACCAATGAGATTACAAGCACCACTGCTCAGGTAAAATTGATTAAATCCAAAACCGAATGGGAAGTGAGTTACGTATCAAGCTGGCATGAATATGGAAAAGGGTCTCTTCTGGTTGGGCGTTGGGTTAGTGACTCATCTGGGCTCTTTCCAGGTGATTGATACCTATTTAGAATATCAAACACTGATGCCAATCTTTAGGGAAGGCAGCATTTGTTCTCTCTTTGGTCTTTAGGTCTGGCCCATAGCAGGAACATCCATCCTGTCCCTCGCATAGCTGTAAGGTATCTTGTCTTCTGTGTTACTGAGGCCCTGGCCCTGTCTGCCTATAATATTTCTATCTAACTCAGCTGCCTGCAACACTAGTATAAAGTGAGGTCTCAATACATATTTCAATTATATATATGTGTACCTTTAAATAACCAGCAATAGGCATGTTCTTAAATGTACAGAATTTAGTTCACAGGTGAGTTTGTCCATTTTAAGACCCCTTTAAATTACTTAGGAAACAAAGGTAAAACCTACTGAAGGAACAAGGGCCCCCTAGTGTTGAAACAGATGAATTGCAAGCGTGCTGTTCTGTATCCTGAGCACAATCTCTAGTAGAGCAAGGAGATCTTTACTCCTCTGCAGCCCTGTAACAGACAAGCCCTGCCCAGGAGTGTGCCCTGGGAGAGCAGAACCCAAGGACCACTGTACTCACCATCAGAAGAACAGACCCAGCCTAACTATCACACAGCCACAGCAACTATGCAGTGAGTGGGCCGACTCGTGGTAAAGGCTTACCCATAGCAAAGAGTAATATTTTAATTCTGAATTTTAATGTAGAATCCAAAGATTATTTGAATATCTTGACTCAAATTGTACATTGTACCATTATCAGTGCTTCCTGCTGCTGTTGGTGTGAGCTTCTCTAAAACTAAAAGACTAGAAGTACCTCTCTTGTTCACATAAAGTTTTAATAATAACTTCTATACTTAACTAAAGGTCAGAACTCCAAATACTCTTTAATCCTATCCTGTTTATTTTATTTAGACCTTCCTAAAAATATCTCTGAAGTGGAAGTATTCATTCGAGTGGCCTAAGGATACTCTGGGTTCCCACTAAGAGAGAAAAATTATTACTACCATATGAACATCAATACTCAAATGTGTTCATAGCACGTATGTGAACAATAAGTACTTAATAATTTTTTTTAGAATTTTTTATTTTATTTATTTTTTTTCTTGTTTCAGAACCTTTGTTTGTTTATTCACTCATTTTAATGGCCGGCTCAGCCCACGCCCTGAGGGCAGGGCTGGCGCAGCATGTGGTGCCAGGGATCGAAGCTCGGTCCCTGAAGCCGCCCAAGCTTTCCCAAGCAGGCACTTTAGACCACCGAGCCATCCCGTCGGGCCCAGTACTTAATTTTAAACAAACAAAAACAAGCAAAATGCAGAGCTTTAAAAAAGCCTCCAGGCATATGACAAACACTGGAAAAAGTAAGCTCCTCAAAGCTCCACGCTCACCCACCCTACGCACACAGAGGACACTTCAGACACTTCCCACCTGCTCGGCTTCCCCACCTTCCCCATCTCTGCTGCTCCAAAATGCCGACAAGGGCACGTCTATTGGGGCCGCAGCTGCCCACAGGGATAGGGGCTCTGGCACGAGGCAAGTACACGCCCACCCAGCTCACCAACCACAGGCTCGTCGATGAACTACACCATTTATAGCAACCAACATCCCAAGGAACTAGGTGTTCCTTTAGAAATAAAGCACAAACACAAATAGCAGGAAATACAACTTACTTAGACCCTATTAGTACAAGGATGTTATAAAAGCCACAGGATGGAATCATCCCCACTCAAAGCCCATTTTATTGACAGGGACTGAGGCACACAAGAGTTTAGTAGGGCCCTTCTCACAGCAAAGCTCTCAATAGTTACAACTGATTCTACGTCCCCTTTTCTTAATATTCTTGCATTAAAATTAAGGAAGTTATAATGAAACCCTCTTGCGTGTAGATAATGTAAGTTATCAGCAAAGTTTCTTTCCCTGCAAGGATGAGGCAGGGAACAATCCAGGACCATGGTGTTAGCGTTCTTTCTTACCAAAGCTCAGGGGACAAATAGCATACTCCTTGCTACTCGGCAGAACACCAAGGCAACTGAGGAAGCCAGCACCCTTCATTGCTTTGACCTGGCCACATTATGTCATGAGTATTTCCATGGTAACAATGTATCACACATGTAAGGTGTGTCAGAACCACCTGTGAAGCTTGTTAAAAATGTCACCTCAAATTAGCTGCGGTGGTACTAAGGCAGCCCTGAGGCAAGAGGACCAAAAGTCTGCGCCCATGCTGGGCAATTTAGTGCCTTAGCAAGACCCTGCCCCAAAATAAAAAGCAAGGTCTGGAGATGTACATGGTTCAGTCCCCAGTACCTCCTCCCAAACACACGTCACTTCCACAGCAGGGTGTGGCACTCAGGGGTACAGCACTTGTCTAGTGTGAGGCCCCACATTCAATCTCCACCAAAAAGAGATGCCACTTTGAAGTGCACACACCAAACCTGCACCACTGGTCTATCCCCAAGGACAGAGCAAAATGAATTTTTCTGCCTCCCTTCCCATTCGTAGGTGATTTGAATGCAGTTAAGTTTGGGAGCCTCATACTTCCGTGCCACAGAAGGTCTCATACAGCACATGCACACCTGAAGTGGCTAGAGACTTCAGTCTGGGGCTGGCCAGATAGCTCAGCGGATTAAAGAGCCTGCTTAGGTGGACAGCAGGGACTGGAGTTCGATCCCCGGCATGCTGTGCCAGCCCCGCCCACGAGCACACTGAGACGGCCTTTGAGACTAAGCATGGCGGTATGCAACTAATCCCAGAGTTTGGGAGGCTGAAAACAGGAGGATCACTATGAGTCTAATCTATGTAGTGAGACCCTATAGGCCCTGTGGGAAGTACAAAATGTGTTAGGAAAGCCAAATAATGATAAGCAGACTTAATGCTCTAAAACCAATCAACTTACATTACCCCCTTTAGTAAAATGAAGAAATGTTCACATAATTTAATAGTTTTAGTGCCCTATACTTTATACTTGCTAGCTTGAATCACTAATGATGGGAACATGGCTGTTTCTTTTGAGCGGGGTGGGGGGTATCAGGAATCAGACCTAGGACCTTGTGCTTGTCAGGCAGGTACTAGTGCCACTAGGCTAAATCCCCAGCCCATGGTTGTTTTAATGGCATCTAAAATACTGTTATAAGGCCGGGGAGTTAGCTCACTAGAATAAGTGCTTGCCTGGCAAGCGCAGGGTGCTGAGTTCAATCCCTAGTACCACAAAAAAAGAATAAATAAAATATTGTTACACTGAAATAGGTACAAGGCAATTATACTAAACAATACATCTAATTCAACAACATGATGGGGGAATAGCTCAGCGGCAGGAGCACTTGCCTGGCAAGCATAACATCCAGACAGCGATCCCTGGTACTGGAAAAAAGAAATGAAGAGGGAAACCCTCGAGTAAATGCCCAGCATACTACACGTAACTGCCTGATAAATCTGACCCTCTAAATCCTCAGCTGAAAATGGCAGATAATCCTCCTAGAGGTATTATTGTTGTTATTATTATTATTATTATTATTATTATTATTATTATTATTGCCAGCTCTGGGGCTGGCACAGCATGTGGTGCCAGGGAACTGAACCATGGTCCCTGCGGTTGCCTAAGCTTGCTGAAGCAGGCACTTTAGACCACTGAGCTATCTCACCAGACCCTCACTGAGTTTTTAAAAAGGACTTAAAGAATGTTGACTGATTCATATCAGCTGGTTACTGTGGTCAACTACCGCCAAATAGTCTCCTATAGCTGCTTCCAGGGAAGGAAGACACAGGAAGTGTATTGCTGACATGCTGTAGACATTATTTTATATCCCTAGGAACAAGGCTTCAGCATCTTTGTCCTAACCAAAAAGCAGAATGGCATGCCCTGGGTTATGGCGGCTCAGAGTCCTAAGGCCAAGCTCAATGTTGACTGCTTTTCTCAAGTTGGCTTATCTTGGGTATTTGTTACGGTAACAGCTAACAGGCTAACACATGTGAAACATGGAAATGTGAAGCCCTCCCAGTAGCCTTTTCCTGGCCATTCCCTGATACTCCTATACACTGACACTGACTGGCCCATCTTTCACTTTGAAGGGAGCTCTTTTCTTTATAAATGCAAGACCCTGTACCATTACACACTGGTCATGTGTAAAATAGTGACTCACCAAGTAGGTCATCCATACATTGAAATATTTCACGTAGATGAGGAAATTATATTTACATACAAAATGCCACTGGATTTTGCACTTAAAATGGGTGAACGGTACGTGCCTGAATTATATTGCAATTTAAAACATCAAAACATAGTGGGGATAGATTTCTGCCATTTCTGCATCTTAGATGCCAATCTCACACACATCCAGCCACAGCAGGCAGCTAGCTGGGCCACTCCTGCCCATCTGCAAGGGAACTGCACCCTCTCTATCCTGCCCCAAGTCTTTCGTCTACTTAGAAGCATCAAGTTTCATGGTAGCAGATGCAAGATTTCCAAAACTGCAAAATTCAACTTGCAACAGAAATCTTGAGTTTTATCACCGCCAACAAATAACTGCAATGACAAGTCCCCTTTGCCTATCCTTAATAGAGTAACTTCCAATACTAAAGTTAGAATAGCTACCTATATGGTTTTTCTCATGAAAAGAGCATAGTTCATACTTAGTCCGCACTTTGCCACACAAGTGCCTCCCTGGGCAGAAGCCCTTCACCATTTCATCACACGGGACAAATACTAAATTTGAGATTTCAGTTATTTGTACCACTTAGTTTAACACTCTTAAGGAATATGTGCTTTTTATAAATTGCGGAGTATTGGGGTAACTTTTGGCAATCTAGCACTTCCAGCATGATTCATACTAAAGGACCTGTAGTGTTGCCCACAGTTACTCTTGCACCATCAGTGCTAATTAATAGTGCATATATGTGTTACCTTTACTGAAAAGGTAGTATTCAGGTCAGACTCTCTCTACAAAAATTCTTTTGGGAAATGCAGTTCTACACTGCACAGCTGCTTCTGTGGAGGAAATCTAGAAGACATAAAACTTAAGAATTTAAGGATGAGGACTGGAGAAGGTAGCTTGGTAGAAGAAGTGCTTGCCTGGCAAGCGAAAAGTCCTGAGTTCCATCCCCAGTACAACAAAAAAAAAAAAGAATTTAAGGATAAAAACCAAAACTATCTATCTCCCTGTTCAGGCAAAGGAAGATGCCCCGAGGTCCAGGAAGTCAGTGAAACCTTAAGAAGACCACAATCCTTTAATGTAAAGCACTGCTCAATTCTGTTAGATGAACGGGCCCACACTGACTGACATGCATCTGAAGCTAACCGCCCAGAAAACACCTCTGTGTGCGGGCACATTCTTGCCCCAGGAATGTAAAGGGAGTACAAATCAACAATGAGCATTTGGGGGGTTGTAGGGGGCCTCCCAGATAAGACATTTAGAGTAAGGACAAAAGAAAATGAAACAATTTGTCAGGCAGGAACCCGGGCTATCCTTGGACAAAAGGAAGGATGTTAAAACAAGAGGAAGAGAAAAGGAAGTGATGTTATCAAGCCAAAAGACCAAAGAATTAGAAAGATTTAAAGAATAATAAAAATAGAGGAGAAAGGAGCCACTAAATGGGAAGGAAGGAAGAGTCTTTTTGTTTTGTTTTGTTTTGGCAAACCTGCTTCCTAAACAATGTAAGAACCCAGGTTTTACCACTGATTAGTTATGTGAACTGGAGCAAATGATTTCATTTCTTGGGGCCCATTACCTTAACTGTAAATACAAACACCTAAGACAGAGGCTCTCATAAAGAGTCCATGAAATCATGGAAAGGGTATGAACGATGTCTAGCACACAGTAAGTGCTCCCACATTTCAGGTTCATTTCCTTAAAATAGGAAATGCAACAAGAACTGCCACCATAAAGTTCATTTCCAAGAGATGATCATCAGAGTTTTTTCATTGGGGGGGGGGGAAGCAGCATGATGCTCACACAGATCAGAGATGAAGACTTTTATTAGAGTTTTGTTTAGATCAAACTGTTCAACTAACAGACTAGATTACATTTTCGATTCTCTAAGAATTTAGGACGAAGGAAGACCAAAAACACTATTCCTCTGGAAATAAGTTTAATACCTCATCCTAATAATAAAGACCAAAATAAGACACCATAGTATTACTCAAAGTTCCTGACTAATAAAGCCACCTTATCACACAAATGAAGGGCCAGGAGGACATAAAGTATACAGCAGAGGGCAGACGGTTACCTGACTATCCCTCAGGTGCCCAAGAGACTGGATCTGTGGAGAATGACCACAAGCAGTTATGACAGGGGCAGAAGAGACTGGCCTTCTTCCCTCCTGAGCACTACACACAAAAAAAACACTACCCTTTGTACCACAACTTTTCACTCATTTCACCTGGGGCATAATAATAGGACGAAAGTCAAGGTGTAAACTGGAAATCTCTTATCTACATTAATGCAGTGATTTTTCCTGAATGATAACAGAAAAACAAAAAAACTCGTAACTTTTTACAAGCAAAATTGAGGAAAAGACTGTTACTCTTAAAAAAAAAAAAAAAAAAAAAAAATAGAGGGCCCAGCAGGATGGCTCAGTGGTCTAAAGCGCCTGCTTAGGAAAGCTTAGGCGGCTGCGGGGACCGCAGTTCGATCCCCCGCACCACATGCTGCGCCAGCCCTGCCCTCAGGGCAGGCTGAGCCGGCCATTAAAATAAATAAACAAACAAAAAAGTTCTGAAACAAGAAAAAAAAATAGTAATAAAGAACCAAAACCAGCATTAGAAACTATCCAAAATTTCACTAAGTGATAAGAATTCAACAATGGCTGCTGTATTGAGATGTTATTTTCAAATTAGTTGTTTAGGTTAACAGATATAAATGTGCAAAATTGATTTAAAAAAAAAACAAAATAACAAAAAAAGGTATAAAAAATTTAAGAAAAAATAAGCTGGGCGTGGTGGTGCACGCCTGTAATCCCAGCACTCGGGAGGCTGAGGCAGGAGGATCGGTGCGAGTTTGAGACCAGCGTGGGCTACAAAAGTGAGCTCAAGGCCAGCCTGAATTGCATAACAAGACCCTGTCTCAAAAAGACAAAATAAATAAATAAATAAATAAAAATAAAAAATAAAAAACAAAACAAAAAACTAAGCATTATCCGTTCCTTCCAAAGACCAGCAAAAATTGGCAGTTCAATTATCCAAATTATTCTGCATATATACACAAATATATTTTTTCTTTCTTTTGTTCTTTTCCTCATCTCAGTTTTTCCTTCCTATTGAGTAGATTCTTTCCCTTTCATAGATTGTTGTGTTGTTATGTTATGTTATGTTATGTTATGTTATGTTATGTTATGTTATGGCCAGCTCATGGGGGTGGGGCTGGCGCAGCATGTGGTGCCGGGGATCAAACCGTGGTCCTTGCGGTTGCCTAAGTTTTCCTAAGCAGGCACTTTAGACCACTTTAGAACTATCTTGCCAGTCCCTACAGTATTTATTATACCTTTCAGATTATATTTACTGCATGGTACCGGCACAAACAAAACAAAACAAATCAACATACCCAGGGACAAATGGAGGACATTAGAACATATAGAAACAACCACAAGTACACTCAGCCACCTTATCTTTAACAAAAGGAACAGAGATGTTCCCTGGAAGACAGAATCTTTGATAAGTGGTGCTGAAAAACTGGCTTTCCACGTGCCAAAGACTTAATATAGACCCACGCCTACCTCCATGCAGAAAACTATAGTCAAGATGGATCAACGGTCCAAATACTAAAACTGAAACATTAAATCTTCTGGAGGAAGAAATAGACAGAAACTTAAGAACATTGGGTTAGGTAGTGAATTCATGAGCAAAATGAAACTACACAGGAAGTACTTCAAAGAATCAACAATTGGGATCTTTTTGAAACGTTTCTGCATGTCAAAAGAAATCACCAACAGAGTAAAAACTCACGAATTGAGAAAAAAAATTATAGTACATCGTCCTTCAGACACGATTTCTATCTAGTATAGAGAATTTTTAAAAAGCAGGCCTCCAAAATTCAAAGATCCAATCCCAAAATGAGCATCTGAGGTGAATATACACTTCACAAATAAGGAGATATAAACGGCAAATAAATATATATTTTTTAAAACCCAACATCATTAGTGATTCAAGAGATGCAAATTAAAACAATGTTGAGATACCACCTTACTACAGAAAGAATGACTATCATCAAGAAGTCAACTAATGGGGCTGGAAGGAGATAGCTCAGTAGAATAAGCACTTGCCTGGCAAATGGAAGGTCCTAAATTCAGGACCTGTTTTTTCAGTCTCCTGTACGAAAGAAAGAAAGAAAGAAAGAAAGAAAGAAAGAAAGAAAGAAAGAAAGAAAGAAATCAACTAATAACAAATGCTGGAGGCTATAGGGAAAAAAGAACCCTTCTGCACTGTTGGTGAGACTGCAAGCTGGTATAACAGTTACGGAAATCAGAATGGAGATTCCTCAAAAAGTTAGGATAGGAGGTCCCCAATCAAGCCAGCTATTTCCCTTCTAGATATTTTTCCAAAGAACTGAAATCATTATACCACAGGGATGTGTACCCATATAGCAGTGCAATCTGTCACAGCTAAATCTTGGAAACAACTCAGATGCCCATCAACTGAGGAATGGATAAAAAAGATATGGTATGTTACACAATGAAGTATTACTCAGCTATTAAAAAAAAAAAAAGATAAATTCGAGATTTTTGTAGATGAATGGATGCAACAAGACCGTTATTCTTTAAGACTCATAGTATCAAATGGCAGTTTAAAACCTACTTTGGCCTCCAAAACATTAAGTTTTGTAATGGCCCAGTCAAAAAAGAAAATAAACAAAAAACAAAAGTAGGTTCATAATAGTTGACTAGGAAATCCACTACAACATTTCCCTAAAATCCTGTGCAACAGATAACTGAATAAGCCTTCTACATCAAGGATTTGAAACCTGACTGACAATGCTTCTCTGAAAGAAATCTGAATCTCATTCATTGAAGTTTTTAATGATAAGCTGAACCATCAAGAGAAAATTACATGAGGCAAAAAAAAAGGTAAGGGAATGGGGCGTAACCAATCTTGCAGAGAATAGCCATCAAAACTATTTACTTTTAAATAGACAGAAAGCCAGGCATGGTCGCGCACGCCTGTAATGCCAGCACTTGGGAGGCTGAGGCAGGAGGATTGGTGCTTGTTTGAGACCAGCCTGGGCTACAAAAGTGAGCTCAAGGCCAGCCTGAACTGCATAGCAAGACCCTGCCTCAAAAAAATAAATAAATAAATAAATAAATAAAATAAATAAAAAATAAATTAATTAATTAATAAATAAATAGACAGAAAATTACCATCTCCAGAAGGGAAAGTCCAGGTAGTCAAAAGAGTTGAGGATTTATTTTGTGCTCAATTTCTCTTTTTTGTTCCTGAGAATAGGAACACATACCCATAATCTCAGGACACAGAAGGCTGAGGCAGGAACAGTTTCTGTTCTGTTTAATGGACTTCTAACACCAAGAATGCTTCATCACCAGATTAGGCTTGAATTAGGCAAGCCTAAATCTGTGAAGAACACATGAAAACACAACTTGTAAACATGCTGTTCTGCAGACCAAGCTGTCAAGTCATTCCACCCCGGCTGCCAGAGTGTGACTCTAGTCCCAAATAATCTAGGCACCCTTATCCCAAGTTTCTTTCCCTTGAGGTCCCGGGATGCAGGAACAGAAAACAGGCCATCTCTGTTTTGCCCTTGTAGAAGTACAGGTCTACACAATCCCTAAACATAATAAAAACTCACATAGTTAATTCTAATAACCATGACAGCTAACACATAACTCCTCCCAAGTTTCCAGATTTCAGATACTGTTCTTAATATGTAATCCTAGTATATAATCCTAATTGTCTTTGGAGGTAAATGTCATTATGACCCTTATTTAATGTATACGGACACTCTACAGAGAGCTTAAATAATTTACCCACACAGATCTCCAGCTCTGGCATCTGAACCATTAAGCTTCACAAATAATTACTGAATTCTGAAAAACACGTACAAAGAACACAGGATAACTAGCCCATGTGGCTCACTCAAGCCAAGACCACACTAAAATCCTACTTTAGAGGTTTCTAGGATGAGATTTCCACACATTGCTGTTGTTCTGCAGCACACTCTACAGCCTGTCTCTGTATTTTGTCACCCTCCCCACAGGGAACTCTTTTATGTTTCTAAAAGTCATAGCATCTGTAGTTAAGCCCATTTTTTCTTACTAGGTTCAGAGCAAGACAAAACTGCTTCAAAGGCTGTCAGTTACAAATCATTTCTTTGGGTTAGGGAGATAGCTCAGTAGAATAAGTGCTTGTCTGGTAAGCACAAGGTCCTGAGTTCAATCCCTGGTACCAAAAAAAAAAAAAAAAAAAAAAAAAACCAACAACAACAAAAATCATTTCTTGGCCTTCTCAAAGCAGACTAAACTGGTTTATTTGATTTTCTAACTTCTTACTATATCATATTCCTTTTAGAATGTAAATTCCACAAGAGTAGAGGACATAAACTCCTCATCTAGTCAAACACATAGCACATGGCAGACCTCAAATATCAGAGGTACAAACTATATCCATCTTACCCACAGAAAGTTCTTCATCGTGGTGTTGACTTGCACAGACTTTACTGAGCAAGCATGCTTCTGCATCCAAACTTATCTAACATATATTCTATACAAAAATAAGAAATGTCATACTTCTAATATTCATCACGCAGCTCAGTGTGCAGCTCTCTTCCTCTGTATGACAAACTGAGCATTCAAAGTAAATTCAATTAGTATATTGACTACTGCCTCAAAAATTACTAAATTTACTACAAAATTTATGAGCAAACTTAATTATGCATAACTTATTTTGTGTTCCTAAACTAATAAAATGATCTTAGCCACTAAAATATAAGTGTTTGTATTTATTCCAGTTGCTTTCTCCATACTAGAATTGTGGAGAAAGTTGAAGAAAATTCAGAACTCATGCACAGTCTATGACTCTATTCAGAGCTAAGAAAATCCACATCTCAGAGTACACCTTTCCATACACTGCATTAATAAATTTTTAGGTACACCTCACAAGAACAAATCTAGAGGTCAGCGAACATGAATTTATTCACCACTGTTCCAACTCTCCAATTTATTTTTCTTTATCTTACCAGGACAGTCAATTCCATGGGAAGATAAATCCAATCAGATCATATGCTTTAAGAAACCTGCTATTCAAATCTGACACCATCGGTATGGCCAATGTCTTTGATAGTAGTTCTGTGATACCTTTTATATTACATTTTTGATATCTTAATTTAGGCTTGCATGTTTGTGGGCATTTTCCTTCTCTCTTCTAGGTAAAAGATCATTAGCCATTTTTCTCTTCAGAGAATGGGCTGATTTTACACATGTTCTACAAGTACTGACTGCTGAATGCTATGCAATATATCCAGCCTTCTCCTCCCAGGATTCTGAAAGACTCATTTCTACTCTCTTTGCTTGCCCTTACAGCTTTCAACCTCCCCCCCCCCCATTACCAAGTGACAAGTGACCTAACTTCAGTGATACTCAAAGACTAGTCCCAGGGTAGATGAGCTCTTAACAGGGAATTTTGTGTTTTCACCTTTCACAGTGTCTCCCAGGTAGACATGGTTCTCAGAGTCCTTCAGACTACAGCCTATGTTGGAAAGAGCTGACTTCCTTCACACCTGTTTTTGGGGACCACATCTCTAAATCATGTACCCAAGGCCAACTGTTACAGCTAAGAAACAACAGCTGAATGTGAAATGCCTCCTTCTTCCCTAGCAGTGGGCCAAGGGGTTTGTGAGCAGCCCCATCTCCCTTAGGGCAAGCAAAGTAGGCCTGAAAGACAAGATACTTATCATCCTTGTCTTGCTTAGCCAGTTCTCAGAAGGGTGGAGAAAGGGGGGGGGGAGGGCAGAATAAACCAGTAGAGCCTGAAGAGAAAAGGAGTGAGAAGGCCTGACAAGTGGGTAGTTGGATCACAGAGAAGCTCAGGAGTCAGGTAACGAATGAGCACATGAACCAGTTGGATTACAGAACCATGCAAAAGCAGAGAAAGTATTTAGGAGTGTTTCGCAGGTCAGCTGCAAGGACCGAGAGACTACAGGGAGGACAAAGAGAGTCTTTACAGTTTACAGAATGCTTTCCAAGAGGACAGCAGATCCCTAAAATGATGCAGAGTGGAATGCCACAAGAGAGAGCCCAAATGTTGGGCAGATAGTGAGCAAGAACCAGCCCCACCTCTTGTTGACCTCTTATTCAACAGTGGAACACATTCAGAGTGAAAGCAGCCAGGCAGCCCTTCTATGATCTCCTGGAAAAGGACCTGCAAGTCTCATTTCACCCAAGTATTTCTATTTTCTTCTCTCAAGGACCATCAGATTCCTAGCAGAATCTCAAGGATAAACATCCCCATGAAACAAACACTACCTCTGGTAATGGCCTCACAAGCTGTGCTCCTGCCCCTGACCAGGCATCCAGGCAAGTGAACCAAAAAGGGGCAGAATTAGGTTGGGACGTTCACCCTATGGCATTTTCTCCCCAGACTTCCACCAGAAAACAACAGGAGATCTCACCAGCCAACAGAAATGAGAGCGGGGATGGAAATGATTAGTGCTTGAACTGGGATTAGCACGTCTGAAGGCCTGAAGTTTTAGTTGTTCACTAATGTGAACAGCTACAGGTGACTGGAGGTTAGTATGAAATGTGCAAGTCTAGGTCTTTAGAAAGTAGACCAGATCTCATCTGCCCTCACTGCCTGGGGGGAAATTATATAGAATTATATTTCTCCACTGCAAGAAACTGGTCTCTCAACATTCCAGTATCTGCTCAAATGATTTCCCAGCACTGAGCTCTTCTTTGGTCATCACATTTCCCCAAGGTGCCTCCAAAACACCCGAGCTGAGAAAGTCCTCAAACGTCTTGGTCTAACTGTCCATCCACTTCAGGAACTTTCTCCATCATGTCTCTGTTGATTTCTATGCAGTCATTACCACGTGTGCTCTTAGCATCAGGAGAGTCAGTCTACCCCAGGTCCAAAGACAAAGCTCCAAAGAAACATTAAGGATGCCCGAAGTATTGAGAACTTTTTTGCACTACACTTTAGTTCTTACATAGGCCTTTCATACTCACTGCCTCATTTATGAATCAAAACAACCTGGAGTATTTAGCAAATACACTTATTTTATTTATTTATTTACAGATTTAGTACAGGGTCTACAGGGTCTCACTATGTAGACTGGATTCTTAGTGATTCTCCTGTTTTCAGCCTCCCAAGTGCTGGGATTACAGGCATGCGCCACCATGCCCAGTCTCAATCACCACCCCTATGCACCCTGGGGGTGGGGCCGGCACGGTACACCAGGGATCAAACCCTGGCTGCTGCACACACTTATTTTATACAGACAAAGTGGCTTACTCAACGTGGCTTTTGGCAGTTGCCCAGACCCAATCGTGGCATGTCCTCTAAGTAGCAAGAGACAACTGAGAGTGGGAAAGTACTTAGAAACCACTCTGTTTCAAACTCTGCCATTTACAGATGAACAGAGCAAGAACTCAGCCTAGCTCTACAGAGTACCCTAAAGCAGCGAGTTCTCAGAGTGTGCTCCTAGGACCAGCAACATCAGCCATCACTTGGAAGTGCAAGCTTGGGACTGAGCTCGGCTGCCCATGTTACAAGCTCTTCCGACAGCTGGATGCTCACTGGTGTTGGCACTGCCCTAGTGTTGCACACCTAAAGGTCCAGCGGTTTTCTGTGAAAAATTATTTGGTCACTGAGGAAAAGAAAGTGGGGCTCCAGTTTAGAATCTGTCCTTGTCACATCAGCTCCGACTTGCTATACTTTGGATAAATAACAACATATACTTCATACTAGCACTGGAACAACAAATGTACCTCCTGCAGCTACCTCCTGTGCCACATGAATAGAGAATGCCCTTTTTAACTCAGAAAGTCTTAGATTTTTAGGTGGGAAACATTGACAGTACTATATTGTAAATGTATAATCCTAGCTTCTAATCTCATTTGATAAATAATATTTGATACACTATACAGTGCCCAGCTGTGAAATGGTTAGCTCCCATAAGTAAAAACTAAGATTCCAGTGCTTCAGAGAAAAGACATATATAGGGAGTTGGGGAGATGGCTCCGAGGCACAAGTGCCTGCTGGGCAAGTGCAAGGTCGTGAGTTTGAACCCCAGTCCCACCAAAAAAAAAAAAAAGAAAAGACATATATGGGAATACAACATAACCTTATAAAACGATTTATCTTCCTATTGGTTTAATAATATTAATAAGTACTTACTGAAGGCTTTCAATGTATCTAGTACTGTGCTAAGTGTTATAATACATTGTTTTATTTTATCCTCATGCAACTCCATGATCTATGAACTATTGCCTCAACAGGTAACATTCCCTGATGTTACGTAGCAAGGAGGTGGCAGCACCAGGAAGTCAAATGAGTCTACTGTTCTTCATCCAAAATTCTGCCTCCTTTTTTATTTAACATGTTTTAGCTCAATCCACTCAACTTTATTCACACTCTTTATATTACTGAGTTTCAAGCACCATGTTCTTCAAATGTGTTTCAAGCCATCATATCATGTGCTGTTCAGAAATGTGCCATTTACTCCACTTAGCCCTTCAGCTTACGCTCAAGAATCAGAGTACCTCACACTTAAGGATTCACAGCAATAAAGGCATCTGAAAATGAGAGCAAAGGCAAAAACCAAGCTTCTTACCATGTGTGTGCAACAGACCCAAGACATCCTTCTTGACCACCTCGACCAGAGAAGCTCTCTGCTCCAAGGCCCCACCTCACAGCTCTATCACAGCACTTAACACATTAGGTAATATCTACACTGCAACCAGGCAATCTGTGGACTCTCCAGAGTTGAAACTATGCCTGACAGGCTATCTGCACACTTATGGGACCCGAGGTACATAATCAGCACCTAGAGCCAAGGAAATTCTGAAGAGGGTTAAAAGTGAATTACCATCTCAATGCAAAACTTTAGGAAGCAGGAGAAAATCCTTGGACATAGATCTAGGTGAAATGTCCTTAGATATGACACAAAAAGCACAATCTATGAAAATCATTTAAAAAAAGAAAAAGAAGGACCAATACACTGGAGCTTATCAGAATTCAAAATATAAAATTTTGTTCTGCAAACAGGTCTTGGAAAGAGAATGGACAAGCTACATAATGGTAAATATAAATACTGTATAACTAAAAAAAACACTCATTACCTAGGCTATACCAAGAATGCTCAAAGTTCAGCAGTAACAGTAATTCAGTTAGAGCCGGGCGTGGTGGCTCACACCTGTAATCCCAGCACTCGGGAGGCTGAGGCAGGAGGATTGGTGCGAGTTCGAGACCAGCCTGGGCTACAAAAGTGAGCTCAAGGCCAGCCTCAACTGTATAGCGAGACCCTGTTTCAAAAAGACCAAAAAAAAAAAAAATTCAGTTAGAAAATGCACAGACGACATGATGGATACTTTAGCAATGAGGATATAAGGATGGCAGATAAGCACATGAAAAAGTTGAGTCATTAGCAAATAAGGGAATGCAAATTAAGGCCACAATAAGATGAAACACTTGTTAAAAGTTACTGGGACACCTAAAATAAATAACAGGACAACAAAGGCTGACCAAGACCGATGGCAGCCAGATCTCTCATACATTGCTGGTAGGAATGTGAAAGGATACAATCTGTCTTATAAACAATTTAGTAACTGATTTACTAAACATAAAATCCAGCATCATACTCCAAGGCACTCAAATTCCAGTGAAGCGAAAACTTTTGTCCGTACAGAAACTATACACAAATGTTCATAGATCCTTCATGTGTAGTAGTCAAAAACACCATACCATGGAAAGCTACTTAGCAAGCAAAAACTGAAATGAATCTCAAGGACATCATGCAGAGTGAAAAAGTCACACAGTATATGGTTTTGATCCCATAGTGTCATCACAATGACAAAACTATAGATATGTGGAACAGACAGGTGCTCTTAGCATCCAAGGTCAGAGGAGCTGGAAGACAAGGAGGTGGGGCTGGAAGTGGGTAGCACCAGGGGGACCCTTGAAGTAACGGAATGCTTTGTATCTTCTTGGTAGCAGTGGTAACATAAATCTTCATATGTGAAAAACTGCATTGAAGTGTATGCACAGATACAGAAATGTACGCCTGCAAAGTGAGTGAAATGCGCATATGCTGAGAATCTGACGGCACCAGTGTCCTGGTTCTGCTGTCAGAATGTAGTTATGTAAGATGTTACCAGTGGGGGGATGGGTGCAGGGTACACAGGACCTCTCTGCTATTTTTGCAACTTCCTATGACTGTAGATTGTTTCAAAATTAAAAGTTAAAAGTAAAACAAGTAAACTACAGACACTCCACTCAACCTGACAAACAAAAAAGTATATAACTATAATAGTGACCAATGAGGTTCCAATATAAATTTAAACATACATTATAAGGCACTGACTGGTTTTTAAAGTTACTTCCAATTCTGCTGAAATTTTAGCAGTGATGTATCTATGAACACTTGGCTCCCCCACTCCTCTTAAAAACAGTAGTGCCTGTTTTGAGTCCCTTTGAGAGTGCCTGGTGTGAGTCCCTTTGAGAGCCCAGAGTTCTGGTGTGAGAGGCTAGAATAACTGTAGCCTAAGATTTCTTTTTTTTTTTTTTTTTTTTGTGGGACCAGGGTTCGAACTTACAACCTTGAACTTGCCCAGCAGGCACTTGTGCCTCGGAGCTATCTCCCCAGCCCCTGTAGCCTAAGATTTCAAAAGCTTAGCCCCAAAGCAAAGTCAAGGGCTTCTTAGGTGACCGGGAGAGGTGACAGAAGCCTGGTGCCAACACAAGAGCCCAGGAGCAGAGGAGGCATCCCAGCAGCAAACTGTGTGCTGACCTACGGCAACAGCCAGGATTTGCACTGTGCTTTCTTCTAAGACAAAACGAAGTCAAACCAACAAAATTTAAATAAACAAAAGTCACTAGGCAAACAAACAGAAAAACCTCAACAACCTCAGACAACAATTTCAACAAATACTGTAATCAAATATGCCTTCTTCCTTGACCTCCATGTCACCTCTTGATTTTCAAGAATTGTATTACCTCCTAAATTCTTGGTAATAAGAAGCCTCCAACCAGTAGAAAACAAGGAAAAAAGATTATTTAAAACACTGCAAAAGTTCCTGACCTGAACCTCCATATGTATATAAAGCACTGATAGCCACAATACATAAAGAAGTGTCCATGTGGGTGAATTTTGCACCAGAAATACAGGTTTAACAAAGTTTAACTTACCAGCCTAGAAAATCAGATTTTCAGTAGTACTTCCTTTTTTTCACGACACTATTTTTCCAAAGTCTTGTTAGACAGTATAGTGCTTTATCATGTTCAAAGCATTTTCACAGATGATGATGAAGAAACACTGCCCAGAATCTAAAGGCTGTACTCTGCAACAGAGCTCTCAGACAGACCCCTGCCTAATCTCAGTTAGTTGGCTGCTGCCCCCAGGCCGGCCCACAGGGTTCGCGAAAAGCTCCAGACTAATTGGCCAGGGGCAGACATTCCCAAGTCTAATCAGAACAGTGCCTTCCTATAAAGACGTTAACCCTTCTGCATTCACATCCTTTTCTTCACGACATTGCTTCAAAATGTCATTTAAACCAAAGTCACCCATTATCTTCTATGAAAAGATACATATGACCTCCACCCTTCCAGGGACCTTCTCCACCCTCCACAGAACCTCCACCTAAAGACCTGGACTTCTGTGTATTTTAAAAGGGGAAGGAAGAGGTGGTTTACAACAGGCAAGACCTTCCCAGCCCCCTGCGGGTTCATGAGGCATTCTCTATTTGTCTTGACAACCTTCATCAACCAAAGGCAAAAAGTGCTCTGGATCTAAATCTCCTCCAGCTCAGCCACCCGACCCAGACCTGACCAAGACCCGACCCCGGGGAGAGGAGGCTCCAGCCCTGCTAGTCTAGGGCCAGTCCTTTCACTCGAATCAAATCAGCGCCTTTTGGCCCTCTCTCCTCTTCAAAACAGTTCATGTAATTCCCACCTTCTCACAAGCAACTGTTCACAGGCGACTGTTACTCTGTAAAGCTCAGATTATAATTATAGAAATCTAGGAAGTAAGTCTTCTTTTTAAGGTTGTTTAAGAACTCTTCAAGAGATCCCTAAACTGTGAACCTGAGTTTGACAAACCTAGCTGCCTGGCCCAGGAGCAGTAGGCAGCCAGGAGAAAGCTCGTTGGCAGGGGCCCACAGCCCGTTTTGGAAATGGGGAGCCATGACCAATACGTCAAGCCCTGGCTCTTCGCTCCCCGAAAAGGAAGGAAATTTCCTGCCTCTGTGGCTATTAACTACTGTGTTTTTATTTGCTTATGGTGAGCAAATTAATGTACTGGATACTCAAAAGCATCTTCGGAGTACCACGCATGCCTCATGGCCCTCTACCCCCACCAAAGCAGTCAAACACTTGCTTTTCATAAATGTTGCTTTTCATAAATGTTTCAGGGGAGCAACAGTGTAGTCACAGGATATGGGAGCTGAGGTCCAAGAGGACAAAAGATTCCGTGCAAACGTCAAAGCTTCAGAAGACCAGAGACTCAGGCCCCACCTCTCCCTTCACGAGCTTCCATCTGGATGGTCCACACACTAGGTAGGCTGAAAACCATTTACCATTTGGAAACAGTGAATCCACACTTCAGACAAAGAGGCAAAAACTTCAAATGAAATTGCAGAGTAGGACAGCGTGAAGAGCAAGGCCAGGCCAGCGAGCAGAGAGCCGCGGCGGTGCCCAATTTGGAAGCGGCCGCGCGGGCTGTCCCGGCGTGCCGGTCCCCCCAAAGCGAGCGCCCCGCCGCCTCCGAGCATGTCCGGCTCTCGGCCGACGCGCCAGGCGCCCTCCTGCCACAAATGTCACATTCCAAGAAAAACCAGCAACCAGTTCGACTTGGAAAGTTTAATTCCTCCCCCGACAAAAGCCACATTCTTTTAGAGGCTGTACGAACAGGCTCCGGAAAGCTAAACCCAACTCCGGGCTCGTCCCAGAAACTTGTCGGGAGAACAAAGGAGGAACGGAGGAACAGAGCGGCCGGCTGGCGCACTCCAGCCTCGGGATCCGGCTGCGGCCCCATCGCCTCCCCACGCTCACGGCCGGGATCGCCCGAGCCCTCGGGCCGGCGCGCCTTTGTCTCGGGTAGGGCAGCGCCCCGACGCCCCTCCCTCGGCGGCCGGACCCGCCCGCGTCTTGGGAGCCAGGCCGGGGCAGTGTCCTTCCGGACCCCCTTCCCCCCTCAGGGGCGCGCCCACTTCAGCACCCCGAGCCCGGGCGCGCGGCCCGAGTTCCCAGGCTCTGGTGGGGCGCGGGGCGGCGCGCGCAGAGGCTGGCCCGTGGCTCCCGGGGCGCCGGAGGGGTGCGAGAGCCGGGTCCCCTGGCGGTCACTCGGGACCAGCGCCTCATCAGCTGCCCTAGCCGCCACGTGTGGAGCCGGGCCGGCCTCGGCCGGGTCGCGGGGGAAGCCCCGGCCCGAGCAGCGAGGGCGAGGGCGAGGGCGCGCCGGACAGCAGGGCCCTTGGCCTGGAGACTTCGGGGCGCCTGTACACCCTGGGGCCAGTTACCTTTTATCGCAGGCTCGCAAGTTCCCCGGCGCAACTTTGCCCTCCACATGGGGCGACCATGGCCAGTTCAGTCCCACGCCAGGGGAAGGCAGCTGCGGAGCAGAGAGCTGGGCGGCCCCGGTAAGCGGCGCCCGACCGTCGGCCCCATTCACGCGGGAAGGAGGGAAATGCCAAGGCTGCTCTCCAGCCCAACCCGACGGCCGCGGCTGGGTCCTAGCGCGCGCGCCCGCCCGCGCTCCCGCCTGCCGCCCGCGCGCCCGCGCCCTCCCTCCCTACCTCGCGCTCTCGCCCGCCGCCCGGACCCGCACTCCATTCTGCCCGGCGCCGCCACTGGGCCCTAGAGCCCGTCTCTAGCCTCCCTCCAGATTGCCAGGCTGAGACTGGCGGACCTCAAGCTGATATGTCTCCTGGAGACTTAGAAGGGAGCCTTTTTCTGCCCCCAGCCTCGTGTTAATTCATGACAGATTCACCAGGTGTCCTTCCACTGATTTTTTCTTTCTTCCCACAAGGCCAATTCCTAATTCTGGTTCCAGATCTGTCCTCCAAACCCAAGTTAGGGTCTGCTCAACATGGTGGGATTTTTTTCCCCCGCTTAAATGAAATTACAGGGTGGAAAGCGACCACATTTTTGTCTCAATGCTTCCCAGGCCCCAGTCCACCACATGCTGGGATTGGGCAGCAAACTGCTAGGTACTCTGCTAGCAGAGGGGCCCAGACAGACAGATAGCCACAATGACAGAGCCAATCCTGTGGCCACAAATATTCCCGCTGCCATCTGCCCTAGTCACAAAATATGTGACTCTGAGAAAATGTTTCTGATTCTGCTCCCCCTCTCAAATGGGGCGGCACTGAACAACAGTCTTTGCCCACCTCCTCACACTGGATTGCACTGGCTATCCTCGGCCTCTGCTCAGTCCCAGGGCACTTTTGCCTAGCTCATGGGGTGAGAGGAAGCCAGGTGAGCTGCAGCCCTGCCTACTGTGCAAGCCAGAGAGTCAGGACAGATGCACCCCTTGTCGTGGCTTGCTCTCCTCGCCACCTCTTCACTGGGCTGGGAAGGACTGTAGTGGTTCCCTAACTAACTTGCCCCAACTGTATCCCAAATGTGTAATTGTTCTGATTACCTCATTGACTGTCTTATTCAGTAACCCCCGATAGAGCCCCAAATGTAGTCACTAACAGTTATTTATTAAATACTTATTCTGTCCAAAGTCAGCTACCCAGTATTTAAAACGCACAAAAGAAACTTGGAGCAGCTCTCCAGCCCTTGAGGTGTGTTACCTGTTTAAGAAACTGAAATAGAGAGAGAAAAAAGCAATGCCTGAGGAGGCAGCAAAAAGGACAAGGTTTCTGCAGCAGACAGACTGGCAGGAAGTGGTGTGTAGATAAGGCCAGAAGAAAGGGCTGCCAGGAGCAAGCAGAGGCTGAGCCAAGAAGGAAACTGTAAACAGAGGGAAGGGTTTCTATAGAAAGGAGGAAAACGCATGGGGAAGGCAGAAAATGGAGTCACAAGGATGCAGGCCCAGGAAGAATGGAAAAAATATGAACCACTACATTTGTGTGGCTGGGAAAACTCCAGCCCTCTGTTGAATGGCTTGCTCGGGGCTACAGAACAGATGTAGCAGGAAAGCCAAGAGTGACTTCCGCCTCAGTGTGCTCTGTTGCTGCTGCTGTTATTTGTGACAGGGTCTCAGTCCGCAGTTCAGGCTGGCCTGGAGCTCACTTTGTAGGCTAGACTGGTCTCCAACTCACATTGATCCTCCTTAACCTCCAAGGGCTGGGATCACAGGCAAGGGAGCATCACTCAGAGCGCTTTCATTGTGCATTGTAGGCCCTATGTAGCTACTTTGGAGTTGAGACTCGAGCCACAGATCTACTGGTTCCTCTAGTACTTGTAAGAAGTGAGCATAGATGGGAGAAGAGTGAAGAGAAAAGAAGGGAAAGAAGGAAAGTAAGCTTACATATTCCAGTGCCCTCTCCCACCTACCGTCCTGCAGCCTGGGAGGCTGCAGAGTTTACAAGCATTAACTCTAGAACCAAGCAGGCACTACTGAGTCACGACTCAGCCACTCACTCCCTCTGTGACCTTGGGAAAGTCACCTAACTTTTCTAAAGCCTATCATCTTTTTTTTTTTTAGGTACCAGGGTGTCTCAGTTACTCTTCTTTTGTTGCTGGGACAAATACCTGACACCCAACACAAAGGAAGAAAAGGTTTATCTGGCTCACAATTGTGGAGGTTTCAGTCCATAGTCGGCTGGCTCCAAGGCTGAGTGGGACAGGGCAGAGAGTATCCAGTTTGTGGCAGAGGGACAGCAACAAAATGGCAAGAGAGTCAGTGACCAACCAGGACAACAGAGTCTGTTGCTGTCTCTCTTATGTTATATTCAGGCTCTCTGCCTCAGGCTATCTGCCTCAGGCCATAGCCATAATCCCAGCAGTACTAAGGCCCATAATCCCAGTAATACTAAGACACATAATCCCAGTGGATCATGAGTTAGTCTCAAACTCTACAAGTCCCCACTTCATGACTATATGACACTTTGCAGGGGACAACTAGACACAAACCATAACACAGGGACTGAACTCAGGACCTTGCGCTTGCCAGGCAAGTGCTTATTCTACTGAGCTATCTCCCTGACCCTCATCTTCTATCTTAAGATGACAAACAGCAACAAGTCTCCCAGAACGGAGGTAATGAGTGAATAGTAACAAATGTAAAATCCTCAGTGCAGTCAATTAAAATACTCAACATATATTTGCTAAGAATATTTCAGCTAGCCTCACAATAGCCCTGTGAGATGAGGAGACTTTGGGGTATTTGCAGAAAACAATGATGTGACGTTGAGATAAGAGAGACAGAATGAAATACAAAGATAGCTTAGAGATACCAAGTACCAGGAAGAAAGATAGCAATTCTTTGAAGCAAGATTTCATTCTTTTAAGGTATTATCAACAAATCAAATAGTAACAAATGCTGGGGGTAGGGTGCTTCTGTGTTGTTGGTGGGAATGTACTAGTGCAAGCGCTATGGAGAGTCCTCAAAAATTAAAACTAGAAATTCCATTTGACTCAGTGATTCCCCTTCTAGATAGCTTTCCACAAGAGATAAAAACATTTTATTACAGGGATACATGCATACCTGTGTTTATGGAAGCTCAGCCCCCAATAGCTAAATTTTGGAAGTGGCCTAAATGTCCTTCAGTGGATAAGGAAAATGTGATGTTTATACAATGGAGTACTACTCAGCCGTATGGAAAGATAGATGAGTCATTTGTAGGAAAACAAACAGACCTAGAAATCATAATGTTAAGTGAAATAAATCAGATGCACAAGGTTAAATATTGCATGCTTTCTGTTATAGGAGAAATCCAAATTATAAATGAAAAGCGAAAGGAGCTGGGTCTTTTGCAACAATGAAGGGGAACAAGAGACTGAGGGATGGAAGGGAAAGGAGAGGACCATCATGAAAAAGAACAGGATGTGCCGCGTGCGTGTGCCACCTCCCCACCAGGAATGCAGTCACTATGTCCTGCAGATGTATCCATCAAATTGCTTCAAGTGATCTCATTCTTTTCATTGACTACCAGATGATTATCTTGGGGAAAAGAAAAACTAGTCAAATTAACTGAATTTGAGCCATCACATAGGAATATGTTCCTTATGCAGACCAGCGATGGAGAAGAGGCTCTGGCTAGAGAAAGACGTCAAGTGCCTGTCCTCTGGGCAACAAGCTGAGGGCAGGTCTAAAAAACCAAAAATGATGCAGCTGTGAAGATCACCTCATGTGAGTGGCCAGAGCTGAAAACTGTGGAAAGAAGAGGCTAGAAAAGTAAGAACAGCTGGGAAAGTCTAAAAGCATGGAAGCCAGAGAAGGAGCTAACATGTGCTGCTCAGTTCCTAGACCACCTATGAGCAGCCACGCAGAGCGTGCAGGCATCCAAATGCTTTCACGCAGCCAGGCAGAGCCAGCCTGTGCTCTTGAGCTAGTTACCATGTGATCAGATTCACAGAAGTTGAGCTGGGCAGTAATGCTAGATGCCAGTGTTGCTCTTTCTCCTGGCTTAATTTTAATTGCTAATAATCTCAACACTAGAGTCAGAAAACAAAAACTTCTACACCAGATAAATCTGATCAATTGGCCAGAAACTAAGGCCTGAAAGTAAGACTTTAGATATGGCTAGCAAGAGGTTATCAGTAATGCTTAACAGCATACTTTGTGGCAGCTTCTGCTGCTTGGTTAGGGCCAAATAGAAACACAACACAAATAAAAACGAATGTGGCTTTCCTAGCAGCAAGGTCTGCAGTCTGTGCATTTTGGTCTGTTTATTTATTTTTACGTGTTCTACCTGTTGGCAGACGTGGAGTATGACAATGCAGACCTCATCTTCCTTCCCTTCAAAGCCAGAATAATGGCCATTGGCTCCTGGCTAATGGGAAGCAGTAAATGAGATGGCATACAACAGATGATAGGAAAATACAGTGAGAGTCTAACTTTTTAAGATTTACTGGGGCTGGGGAGATAGCTCCGAGGCACAAGTGCCTGCTGGGCAAGTGCAAGGTCGTGAGTTCGAACCCTGGTCCCACAAAAAAAAAAAAAAGAAGAAGAAGATTTACTACATAAAAGGTACATAGCTATTATTTCCCTTAAAAATATTCTCCCTTCCTTCAAACACACATCTTTGAAGTCAAAGAAAGCAAGGGAAGCATCTTCAGGGAAGTTAAATCAAATGTATCTCTTACTATAACAGAGCATCTAATTTTTTTTATAGTTATTTGAGTAGGGTTTCGCAATCCAGTTCAAGCTGGCCTTGAACTTTCTATGTAGCTCAGGTTGTCCTCAGACTCATGCTATTCTTCCTGCTTTGGCCTCTTTAATGCTAGGATTATAGGCCTGTGCCATCAAGCCCATCTTGTATCTTTTTTAAAAATATAAACCTTAGCTATATTTTGGGTCTTGTATAACCAGAGCTGGACACAGTTTAGGAATCCAGGAAAAGCTAGAAAATTCTGCATTTTGTTCCAGTATCTTGATATACCAAGGATATTAAAATATCCTATTAAGACACAGATCTCCTACCTCTCCCTCTTTCTCAGCACCCACCTAAACAATGCAATTTCTTATGTTCTAATACTTTGCATCCTGAGCTTGCTGGGAGAGACAGTGAATGCCAAGGGGAGAGGGGACAGATGCCACCACAAAGGAGCAGTTTCGGTATAGCCTTGCTGGAGGGAGCCCTTTGGTTATTAGGCCACTATAGCGACTGTTGGATGAGCCGGCCATAGGGCAACCCAGAGAGGCCGTCTCAATCTAACTGATTTTGCTTCTAGAAAAAAGGTAATAACATTTTTAACTCAGTCTGGAGTGATTTCTAAAGTGTGATCTCTGAATGGAAACATAAAAATTTAAATTCCTCATGTCTTTCATCCAAGTGTCAGGTCACCTACAGGTAGCGTCCAAGAGCCTGGGTCCAAGGGTTCCTAGCACAGCGATATTGCCCAGTGGCTTGGTGGGGCCGCGCTACTCTTGCACTTTTCTTTCAGTAGCATTTGCTGCAGCATCTAACAGGTAAAGGTAAAGGACAATGATGGGTGTCAGAGGTCAAGAACAGAGCACTGCAGGAGTATACAGGAACGATTTTGCACGGAGGAAAAAGGCAGATTCCCAAACCTCCAAGTGCTGAACAGAGAGGATGTCTGACAAAAGCATGGGTACCTTTTCTTTTAACCTCTTCATTTTATAATACAATGGTCACATCAACACCAAATTTCACACACACACACACACACACACACACACACACACACACACACCCTGCAGTGATCCCCCATTGTCTGGAGTTTTGCTTTCTGTGATTTTAGCTAACCCAGTCATTTGCAGCTCTAAAAGTATTAAATGGAAATTTCAGAAATAAAAATCTCATAAGCTTTATGTTGCATACACTTCTGAGTATCAGGATAAAATCTCAGGCTGTCCTGTTCTGTCCTGTCAGAGACATGAAAAATCTCTGTCCAGCATAACCACGCTACATACATTACCCACCTATTACTATGTACAGTAAGATATTTTGAAGTAGAGACAGAACCACCTTCATATAACTTTAACACAGTACATTGTGACAATTGTTCTAAAATTACTAATCTCTTCTATAAGTGTATAAACTTTGTTGTATCTACGTATGTACAGAGTAAAACATCCTAGGTAGAGTTTAGCATTATCCACAGTATCAGGCATCTTGGAACCTGTCTTCCTTAGGTATAAGAACTTTACCTTATTAGCATCAGGTGAAAAGATCTCTCCTAAAATGCTTCCAATTTTCTGTTTTACAACGATAAAAGTTGGGATGTTTTTCTGCTTATTTCCCAGTATAAAATCATGTTCTTTGTTTCACCTTTTTACATAGTACATGCCTCCTCTGGAGCTTCTGGCATATGGCCTGCCTCAACATTGCAAACTGTTGACAAGCATAATTTAGGAACACGAAGAGTGCAGCAAACTGTGGGTACTGGGTGTGCATCCTGGGGGGTGGACAAGAGTGGAAACTCCACCAGGGCCAAAGATGGGGAGAAAAACCAAAGGGGAGTAGAATGCACATTGCAGATGGAAAGACACACAGGCCAGAATCATGGAAATACAAGATGCCTCTGAACATAGAGAAGGAAACTGCTCCCAGGAAAACTGCATCTAACAAAATGGGTCATCTGGAGACCCTGCTCGGTGGAAAGTTTACCTAAGGATTCTGTATCAGGTATGAAAAAATTTCCCAGCGAATATTTAGTAAGTACTTAAAGGGCCATGTTCTGTGCTCCCAACCTATGTAGGAGCATGGCTCGCCTATTAAGCTATGGATCTGAGGCCTGTTTTTCTGGATGTTTTAGGTTTACACCCATAATGACACATCACTGTCTTATTGCTTCACTCCTTTCTCCTGCAAGCATTATTGCCCAATATATACTTTTTTTTTATCATTTTTAATAAGAACAATAAGATAGTTTCAAAACACATTTGTAGTCTCAATATATACTAAATGTATTATTTTATATGAAATACAAGATACAGAGAGATCTGTCTAAAAAAAAAAAATGCACCTATACCAGACAACTAAGGAAGGAGAGTAAAGAAAATGGTCCCACCCAAGCCTGAGATCAGATCCTAAGTAAGACAGAACAACTATGAATATAAAGATAAATATTCAATAAATGCTAATTACTTTGATTACTGTTTGCTACTATTACTGCAGAAAACTTGGAAATATTAAAACTCATAGTTCCTATTGATTGATCAGTTAATTTAGTACTTCTTAACCTCAGGTACTTATTGATATTGGAGTTGGCAATTTTTTGTTGTGAGGACTTCCCCTGTGGATTAGAAATGACCTCTACCCACTAGCACCAGTAATAACCACCTTGGTTACGGAAATAACAAAAATGTCTCCAGACATTGTCAGATGTTCTTATGGCACTGAATTGTACCTAAATGAATATTGCGGACTTGGCTGATTAGTTGCTACTGTTCAATAAAAAAGAAGAATCCCAAGATTCTACCCATATTGATCATTCTGTTGAGTTGTTTGTGTGGAGCCAAGTGTACATTAATAGGAAGCAGTCTCAGTGATATCTATCCTACAATATATCATGTGATGATTGCTCTCTTGTTCTTTTCATGAACTGAAAGCTAATCATGCTTTTGCCTTTTATTTCCTCTAATGCTGCAGACATGGTTTTGTTTTTAAGACTGGAAATATACTGAGTTTCTGGAACAACAGCAGTGTAAAGCTATCATTAAAAATGAAGACTTTCATGGTAAACAGAAACAATCAGAAGATTTGCACTGAAAGATTGTAAGGGGATTGTAATCACCATCACCATTTTGAACAGCATGCATGAGTGTTTTATTCTGAAAGCACAGAAGGAACGGCCTCTCTGTGATAGGCACAGCCGTTCTAGTTCTTTTCGGAGTGCTCTGTACAGACCAGCAGATCTCGTACTTGCAAATCTAATGACGCAGGAAGGGGGAGATCACCACAACTCCTAATGGCTCCGACCACAGGCGGTGGCTGAGCTCAGAAGCAAAACGCATACTACAGCGTGCATTAAGCAAAGGAAGAGGCTCTTAAAATTCACATTCTAAGTATTAGAAATAACTGGGGGAGAACTGAGTCCTCAGCAGTGAACTTAATGAAAGTTGGTGAGTCCGAAAAAAGGCAGACTAGGCAAGGGCTGCAGGGGTCCCTTCATCCACTCATCTGTTAACTTTCCCTTTCATTCAAACATTACTGCAGGCATAGGGAAGATGCTGCTAGGTTCCAGTGTCCTGGCACGGGTTCTGTCTTACTGAAATAGGTGTAAACAAGTCTATAATTACAAACTGGGCTCTATGTGATAAAGAAAAGCAAAAGGGTGCAATAATAGATAAACTAATAACTATGAAGCAAGGAAGATCTATGCAGTGCGGATCTCAAATTAAACAGAGGACAGAAAAGCTACATCAGAAAGTGACCAAGCTGGGATAAACAATAGGAAAGGAATGAAGTGGAAGCCACTGTAAAGTAAATTCCACTGTCTTTGTTCATAGCATCTACCTCAAAGAAGGGTTCTACTAGAAGTGTCGCTGAGGCCTAGCAAAGCAGGGGAAGATGCAGGATTCTCAGTAGCATCCGGTCAGCGATTCCCAAGTTTGAGAGGCTTTGTCTAGAGAGGGCTTTAAAGCCTGAGCGCCGGGCCTCGCCCAGAGCTTCCCACACAGTAGGTCTGGGTGGGGCACAGCAATGTGCATTTCTAATAAGTTCCCACATGCTGCCCAGGCTGCTTATGCACAGACCACACTGGCATAAGATCTTTCTGTGTCTTCAGAATCCTAACCTATATGAAGGAACAGGCAAGAGATAGTATAAAAGCAAAATAATCAAAATAGAGTTTTCTATCCTGAGTGAGCATGAGAGGAATGCTTCCCATGCCAGGCAAATACGCATCTTATCTCCTGCCATCAGTATGCACCATCCTGTGTACTGATAAGAATGGGTGTCATCACCCATTCTTTATGCATGAGGGATGGAGTTAGGTGAGGTGTGCAAACCCCCAGACATTACAGGGACAGGAAGTGCCAGAGTCAGGATTCAAGCCTGACTTGCAAGTTTGTACAGAATACTTGCTCTTAGCCACTGTCTATTGACATCTCCCCAGCTCACCTATCCAAGAGAGACAGATGCCCTGTAACTCCACGCCTTCCTGATGGTCTAGTGGTCTGCAAGCCACGGCCCCATGTGGAGACCGATGCATATAGACTACCTTCCACGAATTTCAAAATTTGGGCTACTTGGGCCCTGAGCTGACTGCTACCTAATTCTGTTGGTGTGGGGAGGAATGCAATCACACATGTGGTATGTTACACATGTAACATACATTTTGTATTTAAATCACTAGAGTTGGTTTCCTTTCAATGGGATACAATGAAGTATTTTACAAAACAGGCTCCGCAATCATATGGGCCTAGGGTCAACACCCCCTCTGCCATGTATTAGTTATATCACAGTGGCTAAATTGCTCAGCTTTTTCTAAACTGCAGATTTTTCCAGTTTTCATAGTCAGTAGTAGTTACAATAGTATTCTCAGAGGGCTATGAGAAATTCACTATAACATTTAATATCCAGCACATGTGCTGTAAGTATTAGCCATTGTTAGAAACCAGTCAGACACTCTCTTACCAAATACTTCCAGTTTGCAGGAATTTAAATTGATGCTGGGGCAGGCTGCACTGGAATTTGGGGTAGATGCCAGGAATATGAACGATGGGCATATTGCTTTGAGCTCCTCACCCCGTCCAGCCCCACAAATAGGGAAAATAGCTCGAGATAGTTTAAAAGACAAATCGGAGAAAGTGGCTAGGTTATTGTTTGAGGTAAGTTAGTAAAGAATGAAATGAAAATTAATTCATAGACTGATGTCAACTTGGGCAGGGGATTGAGCCCAAGGGATCTGATGATGCCATAATGCTAAGTATTGGCCAAGCTCCTCATGAAGACCAGTTTTCTGGCCAAGTTGTAAATGCCACATTCCTCAACTAAAAGCCTTGTAGATGACATTGTGGGAGTAGATGGAACAACCAGAGCACACTTACTTAGAGAAAAGATTGAGACGAGATATGATAGCTAGTTTCATATATTTCAATAGCTTTCAAAAGGAGCAACAAATTTTATTATTATTATTTCCATGCCAAACCCCAGATGCTCTGATTTTCCAAAATTAATAGATTGGACCTGAGTTATACTAAAGAATAGAGAAAAAATACAATCAAAGTCTTTGTTATAGGGCGTGGTGGTGCACACCTGTAATCCCAGCACTGGGGATGCTGAGGTAGGAGGATAAGTGAGAGTTTGAGACCAGCCTGGGCTACAAAAGTGAGCTCAAGGCCAGCCTGAACTGTACAGCGAGACCCTGTCTCAAAAAGACAAAATTGAGCCGGGCGTGGTGGCTCACGCCTGTAATCTCAGCACTTGGGAGGCTGAGACAGGAGGATCGATGTGAGTTCGAGACCATCCTGGGCTACCAAAGTGAGCTCAAGGCCAGCCTGAACTGCACATCAAGACTCTGTCTCAAAAAGACAAAAAAAAAAAAAAAAAAGACTAAATAAATAAATAAATTTATTTTTAAAAGTCTTTGTTATAGCTTGTGTCCAAACATCCTCCATACAGCCTTGGTCTTTCAGAGGTAACTGAATCTAGAGCTTAAGACTGGCTAGCATTAGGGACCAGGGATGTAGCTCAGGGACATAAGTGCCTGCCTGGCAAATGCAAAGGCCTGAGTTCAATCCCTAGTATTTGGGGAAAAAAAGATTGGCTAGGGTTGTGTAGTCCTGGGATTGAGCAAGTGAGTGCTATGCCCTCCCTAGGGAGGCTCACCTGCATGTAATATAGGAGGGTAAGTGCTTTGCTCTCCTCCTTTTGCTCTTGTTGCTTTGTCCCCAATGCACTGTTGCCCTCTGCCATGCCACTCTGCCTTGGAGCTAGCAGATTAGGACTGAAACTTCCACAAATAAATAAACCTTTCATTTTCAGGTATATCATGATCATGTTAACTTGATTTCAGGAGCCATCAGATATTTTGTCTCAGCAATGAAAGAAAAGTTACCAAGACAATCGTAGTATCCAGAGCCAGAAGCCATATAACCATCCCAGGAGCAAAGATTATTTCCGTGCTTACACAGCGTACATGGAGCTCACACCAACTCTTGGAAGCTCTTTAGGATCTCTGCTGTTGGAATAGTTCACTTGGAACATCGATTTTTCACTGAGGTGATACAATAAGCCTTCAGCAATCCTAGTTCATTGTGGCCAGCACTCCAGCTGTCAGGCAGAGCCTGGGAGGCCTGCTAACAGATTGGGCAGAGAGCCGATGCCAAGAGCAGCTTCCCACATGCTGCTCCCATGCCTAGGAAGGCCGGATAAAATACATGACACCAGCTGGTTTTGAACTTCAAACAATTTTGTGAGTTATGGCTTTTAGGTCTAAAATGCACTAACCCACCCCCCAACCCCCCAAAAAAACCTTTACGTGATTGGATCATGGAGCACCACACTCTTCAGTGGATTCACACACTGAAGAGCTGAGGAGCTAAGGTGCCCTTAGAAGACAGAGCCTGGTTGGAGGCAGGTCATAGGAGGGTTGACCAGGAAGGTGCATTCTTTTACCTGCTCCTTCCTCTCACCCCAGGGTTGCCCAGGAAGTCAGCACCTCTCACTGCCCAGTCTTCTGCTATACTGGGTCATTTCTGCCTTGGAGCCAATCAATCATGGATTGAATTCTAAAACAAAAGAAATGACAACAACAAAACTGTCAGCCAAAAATAAATTTCACCCCCTTTACATTGTGGCTGCCAGACAGTTTGTTGTAATGAAAGGAAAGTTCCCAACATAGTATAGTCGTGTGTCCCATGTTAGACTTAAAAAAAAAAAAAAAAAACGAAACAAACAAAACCCCTCAAACTTAAGTATGTATCTAGGGCTTTTATCTGCTAAGTGTGGAAAATACTTACCTACCTATACTGGGTTATGTCTTTAACTCTGCTTTAGAAGATCCCTCAGTTTCTCATTTGGTAAATAGTGTGAAATGTCAGCCGAGTGGGGAGCTAACAGTAAACAAGCAGTCATGATGGTAGAAAGGGGAAAAAGAAAGAAATCCAAGCAAGCATGGTGTAACACTCTCATAAAGCCCAAGGTAAGGGTCTTTCAAGAACGGGACAACTGAGACGTCTGGACACCCACACGGCATTTGAGGAACGAGGTGACTAGGCTACAGCACTACTGTGTGGAGTTTCCATGCTGATGCAGCTTTGTCTGAGGGAGAAAATGACTTTCGTGGAGTCAGACTCATTTATTCCCCCACTGAGTTACAGGAGCCACAGAGGAAGACCTCGTTGGGGCTACCACTGGCTATCCCCAAACGTGCTCTTCATCCCTACACCTTCACTCTTGATGGTCACTGTGAAGGGTAGTGCTCCCCCTGGAAGCTTGCTTGAGCTCCCCTTGACCTCCATGATGAGCCGCATTCCTCTTTGTTAGATCTTATGCCTCCTTGCACTGACCAGAATAACAGGAATAAACACAGTCTCCCGGGGAATGCCCACAGTGTGCTAAGTACTTGACACATACGTGGTAACTCAGTCCCTCCCAGGGATCCTATGGAGTCAGTACAGTAGTGCATTGCTTAACAACAAAGATACGTTCTAAGAAACCTGTTGCTAGGCTATTTCACCCTGTGGGTCTTGCAGAATGCATTTACTCAGACCTAGACTGTATAGCCTACTATACACCTATGGTTTTCCTAGGCTGCACATCTCACTCTACTGAGCATTGTGGGAAACTAACGCAATGGTATTTATGTATCTAAGAGCATCTAAAGAGGAGCGTTCATACAAGCATCACAACAAAAGGCATTTCTCAGCTGCGTTATGAGAGTACAATCACGTACGTGCTCATTATGCAGCAGATGATCAGTTTGCAAACAATACCACAAGTGGGAAAAGAGCAGCCTGTAGGAGTGAGGGGACTGACCTGAGGCCACGTGGCCAGCCAGTGCACCCTGGCCAGACCTGTGTTCCACATTACACATCTTTCTGATAATAGGTCTTTCTCCCACAGGTAGATTGTCAGTTTTTCAAGAAAGGGATTATGTCTCATCACCTTGATGTCCCTGAGCTTTGTGTCACTTGCTGTGTGTGGCGTGCTATAGGCAGCACAGTACACCAGTCAGCCTGTGGTGCTGAAATCAGATAGTCCTAGTTACATATTATGATTCTACTAAGAGTCTTCTACTGAGAATCAGGAATTTGGATTCCAGTGTCTTGCTCTAAAATAACCTCTATCCTAACAATGGAGAGGCTAGATGTGTATGTAGCACAGGGCCACAGCACTTTCTTGGATGTACAAGGCTTGGGTTCAATCCTCTGAACCACAAACAACAAGTGAACAAGAAAATCATAGCAGTAGAAAAGAATAGTGTTGAATTTAAATTTACACATTTGGACAAATGATTGGCATAAATATTTCAAGTTTTAGGTAGTTTTTATTCAGAAGATCAGAATGTAGGGAAAATAAACCTCATAAACAATTGAAAGAAATTTTGTCTTAAGAGTTATTTAAAGGAAAACTTAGCTTTTGTTGAATTTAGACAATACTGACAGAGCACCTAGAAAAAGGAAGAAATACATTGGAGAAGGCTGGGAGAGGGGAGCTGAGCTGCCCGTGCAGCTGCCTGGGCTGAACGCTCTGAAGGCTGGGTGAAGGCCTGGGTGCGGGCGGGGCTTAAAGCCCGGCTTTCTCTCTATTCGCTAAGCTGGGAACACTGATTCGCCTCTGGAAAGGGAATCCCTTCCTAATCCGCTGATGGTCCTTCCTGGGTCTTGTGGTGGCACTGGTCTTGCACTTCTGTCTGTAGCTGTCTTCCATTCTCTTTCAGTGCCACCAGATGAACAAAATGGGAATAGAAAGCAATGGCCGCTGGGGAAAGCCATGCTGAGAGTGCTGAGGCGGGGCAAGGAAAAGGCAGCAGTAGGAGGGGAACGGTGTCGGAGGCCGGGCATTCCATGGGCGCCGCTCTAAGTGCCTCGGGTGGGCTAACTCACTTGGTGCTACGCACACTGCTCTACGGTAGAGGGGACCACTGGAGGCAGAGACAGCAGGTGGCCACACTAAGTGAGCTTATACAGGGCCTGATGGGCAGAAAACTGCCTGCCACAGTCCTCACTCCATCACAGAGGCCCACGTTCTGGACTCTGAAAGCTGCCGAGTCTGGAAGGAAAAGATGGCTTGCAGAATGAAAGGGAAATATGTTTCTTTACAAGGACAAAATTTAAGATGCCAGGCTGGCCAAGCACAACACCAACACTGATGGACGCTTCTTTATGGTCAACCGTCAGTAAAGACCAAGCCTGTGGAGAAAGAAGCAAGCTGACAAGGCCAGCAGCAAACTCTTCTCACACCACCATGGGGATGCTTCTCTTGGGGTTCATTCCAAAGCCGGCTCTACTCCTTGGTTCTACCTTCTCTGCTGTCTTAAGAACCTGAATGTTTTCCTTACAGTAAACTGTGACCAGAAGGCAACTACAGTGTCTACTCTTTTCTTTGATAGAAAAAGAGGCTGAGGATAATATTGCTGCAAGCTGTGGTCAACAATCCTTCAAAAGCTAGATGTGAGGATAGTGTGACCACAGGCTCTGCTTGCTCTCTGGCCCCAGCTGTACCTCTGGGGGCAGAAAATTAAGCTATAGATAGATAGATAGATAGATAGATACATACATACATACATACATAGATACATAGATAGATACATAGATATAGATATAGATATATATCTCCACATGTACGTGCTAGTCAGTGAACGCTCACTTCCAGGATTCCCATAAGACATGTATTTCAGCCAGCAGCAGGCAGCAAGAGAGAGCAAAACCATCCCTGAACATCTGTTTCCCCCATCTTGCCAAGGAACATTCTTTTTTGTTCCTTTTATAACTTGACCTGTTCCATTTTCTGGCAGAGGGCTCTGGAGAGGCAAGCACTGCCTCTTCTGACTGCATTCCAACTTAAGATGGAAAAGGAAGGAGGGAGCAGAGAAGGCAAAGGACGAGGATGACTCCAAGATAGAGGCAGAGACGTCTGGCAGGAGGCAGACAGCAAGAAGAGCTGTGCTACAGGATGCAGACATGAAAACTTTTCTAAACACCATTGGTACAAATGTTTCTTCTCATTGAACTAACAGAAAGTAGCTGTATGCATAGTCCAAAATTCCTTGATAGGTGTGGGTTATTAGCAGAACTGGCAATGTTGGAAGCTGTTGACTTGAGCCTTTTAAAGCTCAGCATGCCAATCTGGCTTTACTTTTTATACCTTGTGATTAACTTAAGGTTAGAAAAGTTATCATGTCTGCATCTTGTACCCTGCACAACTACTATGAAGGCAACATTGCATTAATTATTATGGCTGTCCTACTAATGTGTTTTGAAACGTGTCATTGTTATTTCTTACAAAGAAAATACAATATACACAGCCCAGAACAATCACCATTCAGCATTTATTTAACACACATTCCAGAATCCCTGTGTGCTGCCAGGCTCTTTGCTAAGAAAGTCATCTGTCTGTCCCCTGGGGGAGCTATTTCCAGAATCACCTCCCAGGATACCAAAATCCGTAGATGCTCAGGTCCCTTCAGTAAAATAGTACAGTATATTATTTATGTAGAGCTCCCATAAACTTTAATCTCTAGTTTACTTATAGTACCTAATACAATGCAATACAATGCTAATGCCTATTCATGGAATAATGAAAAAAAAACTATATATGTTCAGTTCAAATATAATTTTGTAGGTAAGGATTTTCCCATGCACACTTGGTTGAATTTGCGGATGCACGACCAAGGGCCAAATGCATATTACTTTATTTATTACACAACAAAATCTCCATGGGAAGAAGGGGACTCGTGTATCCTCCTCTCTGGGACACATATTGTTTCCAAATAAGAATAACAAGGCTTGAATAAGCCTCTAAACAGCTGTGTGGCATTAGGTACAATTTAACGTCTCTGAGCCTCTGTTTTCTCCTGTGTAAAATAAATAGCTGCGTGTGTTTCACTGACTTGTTCTGAGGGTGAAATAGGCCCAAAAGATCAGCCATGGAAGAGAATGAGTTGTGCAGGTTCAAGGAGCTGGAGCAATGCTGAACTCGCAGCAGTTGTTTAGTTCAACCCAGGAGGCTGGACCACACCCTTGCAGTGGGGTGGGGTTTCCTGTGAAGGGAATCCAATTTTCCACTGTCGGTCATCCAAAGAAAAAATTAAACTGGGACACAAACTCTCCTTCCTCAGAAGCTATATCTGCGCTCCAGAAGCAGAGGACAAACAGATAAGTTTCGAAGGAGTGGAGAGACATATAGTGGGGCGAATACCCCTGGTCATTGGGAGGCCATCTTGAGCTAGTTAAGTTCTCAAGGGGAACCCCACATTCTAGAATGACTCTGGCCTCATGTAACGATGAGAAGGACCTGGACCTACTCTAATGCTGCAAGAAGATCCAGAGAGTACTGTCCTCATCCTTGAGGGAGCAGGGTGCAGGATTCCCTCACTGAGAAATCAGCCAGGCACTCAGCCATCCAGGCCAAACCACAGCCTTTGGTGTGAGCAGGGGAACAGCAGCGCTGGCTAGCTTTGTGCAGCTGCAGCTTTCTGCATAAGAATCGATGTAGAACACTTGGTGTGATGCTCACCAGTCTCAGTGAAGAACATATGAGTTCCTGCTCCCTGGCAAGAGGCTGCAGGAGCCAGGGCTGGGTCTGCAAATACACACCTCCACACTCCTGGAGGATTCCTAGTGGAAAATTGGAATGTAGCTTTAAAGAACACATTGATGGTTTTTTGTTTTGTTTTGTTTTTAGACAGGGTCTCACTGTACAGTTCAAGCTGGCCTTGAACTCACTATGTAGTCCAGGCTAGTCTTGAACTCAAAGCAATTTTCCTGTCTCAGCCTCCCTAGTGGTAGGGTTACAGGCATGTGTCACCACACCCAGCCCCAAGCATTAATTTCTTAGGAATGTGGGCAGGTGAATCTTTGGAACTTCTTATATTTGGGTAACATGATGATTATCTCAACTTGATAAACTAAGCATACGTGTGTAAAGTTGCCAGCACAGAGAAGATATGACATAAGCCTTGCTCCTTTCTCCTTACTTATTTCCATATAAATATGAGGGGAAAAAATACAGATACAATATGCATTCAGTTAGAAATGGATGTGTTTGCAACTCTTGAGTCTTGGCACCTTCTCCTGATAGAGGGTGGGGAAGAGGCAGAGAGAAGCAATATTATTTAGCATAAATATAAAAAATTAAGTGTTCAGAAAGTTTAGACCATGCCTAAAGGCACCACCTGAGCATCTGCCTAAGGACAGGAAGACATTAATGGTAGTGGCCCCTTCTCATCACCATAGTCAGATTGCTGCTATTCTTGTTCCCATTTTATCGGGCAAGGCTCTTTTCAGGATATGGAGAGTAAGTTCAGAAGGAGTGATTCTCTAGAGTCTAAAAAAAGGCTCACTGGCAAAGTGTGAGGTTTCCGGATTAAGGGAAGATAGGTGACGATGAAGCATTCCACCACGAGGTGCTGTGGGGAGCTGCTGCCTCTCCTGAAATGACTAACTTTCCATGTCAGCTTCACTGGATTAAGTGTTACCTAGTAGAGCTGGGAAAGCACATTTTCTTGGTGCATCTAAGGATGTTTACAGATAACACTGACACATAAGTTGGAGGACTGAGCGGGAGGATCTGCTGTCAACGTAGGTGAGCATCATGAAGTTGTCGGGGGATCCATAACACAATTTTCAGGCCTTTGGCCTCAGACTGAAAATTATATCATCAGCTTTCTTGGTTCTGAGGCTATCAGACTTGTACAGAGCCACTTCACCAAGACCTTTCAACCTCCATTATGGTGTGAGCCTCCTAATAACTCCCCCATCACACAAACCTAACTAATGCAAGGGTGTATGTACAGGTTCTGTCTCCCTAGAGGACGCTGATTAACACAACCCCTAAGCTAGAAGAGGAGGTTGTGAGAGTGCAGCACGACAAAGTGCTATGGGAGGGGACCACTCCACAGGAGACCACTCCACAGGAGACCACTCCACAGGAGACCACTCCACAGGAGATGTGGCCTTCAGTAGACTCATAGAGCCATACCATGTTCTAGCCTCACAGGTCAGGAATATGCCCTAATATCTCTGCTAATGTCTCTTACTATCATCTCTTATCCTGCTAATGTCTCTCATTGGCCAAATCCAATTGAAAGTCCAAGAACGAATGACAAAAGAAAAGTTTTTCAGGACCCAGAGCAGAACAGGTCTGGAAATATATCAAAAAATCTCTGGTACATGACATTACAGATTAGGTAATGGAAATTAGTTATTTACTCACTTTTGTAGAACTGAGGATTAAACTCAGGTCTTTGCATTTGGCAGGCAAGCACTTAATTCTACTGAACTATCTCCCAGCCCCTAGAAATACGCATTAAGTAATTTGAATATGGCCCAAAACCTGATTTAGTAAAACTAATATTCAAACCCATATAATATGTCTCTAGCTACATATTTAGAACCACTAGGACATACATTCCATAAGTTTTAAGATAACTCTACCCAGCCATTTTTCTAGTAATAGACTCTTCCTACTCCTACACAATTTTTAGCTCTTTGGAACTAGACATGACCAAAGTTTAGGCCAACAAAATATAAGTGAAATGGTGCATGCAATTTTCAAGTTGTGTTCTTAATTTCCTTTTCTCCTGCCTGCAGACTGGAAGTAAATGTGATGGTGGGATCTAAACATTTGTTCACTTGTTTGGTTTGTCGAGACAAAGTCTTCCTGGGCATTACAAGCTGGACCTAAGCGCACTCTGTGCCCCATGCTGGTCTCAAATTTGCTGCCATCACCTTGCCTCAGCCTCCCAGGTGCTAGATCACAGGTAGGTGCCACCATAACGAGCCAACACTGCTTTAGAACTCTTTGTGGTAACTACATCTAAGGATACGAAGCATCACGAAGTCACAATAAGCATCGTTGGAGTGCTTGTTCTCTAGGTGAAACAAAAATTAATTGGCATTCTGCTAATATCATTTGTCATTTTATAGCAGTTCAATGTGAATCCTAAACAATGTGAAAACTAAGCACCTTCAAGGCAAAACGAGCCTCAATCATGATAGTTTGAGCAATAAGAAAAGTATGGCTGGGAGAGACTCTAGCAGTAACCAACATACAGGAGCTCCTCTTTTTCCTGGCACACAACTAGACTGTATTTCACAACTGTTTTTGTCTGGTGCAGCTACATGATCAGTTCTCACTTTTGGAACCTAAGTGGAAGGAAGTATCTGACCTCCCAAGACAATCAAAGGTGGACATACATTTTCCTGGCTCACTGGATTTGCTTTTCAGTCAAATGGATACAGAGCACCCAGGGAAAGAATCTGAACCCCTAGAAGAGACTGAAGCTGTAGACACAGAAGGTTAAGGGTCTTGATGACCATGTGGTGTGCTGCTTTTTAGTGGCTCAACACTAGACTACCGCAACAGCAAGAAACGCACCTGAAGAGAGGAGAGGAGAAAGGAAGGGAGGGGCATGGCGGGGAAGCAAGAGAACCACACACAACCTTTACTCTTTTAAGTCACTGATATTTGGATGCTGTCCATCCTAACAAAGACATAAGCACTATTATCCACACCTGCAGTCTCTTCTCTTATTTAGGTGGTGGGGGAGAGGAGATTAGCAAACATTTATTATTAATTTAAGGAAGTGACACGAATGCTGTCATATTTTTCTGATAAGGGTCACTATTCTTCCTACCATGAGATATTACTCTGTTGGCCCTAAGAGGGAGTTCACGGGGTCTGAGCAAAAACAGAAGCACTCAAGTATGCCAGAGGGCCAAGCAACCCCCAAAGACAACAAACTAGGAAAAGTTAAGGAAGTAGCACATCTCAGTTACTCTTCTTTCATTGCTGGGGCAAACACCTGACACTCAAAGTTAGGGAAGAAAAGGTTTATTTAGTTCACAGTTTCTGGAGGTTTCGGTCCATACTCAACTGGCTCCAAGGCAGAGTGGTGCATGGAAGAAAGCAACCTTTCATGGCGGTGGCAAAGAGCAGAGAGCAAGGGGCATAGCCCTAGCTAGGCATCTAGTTAGCCTCTCTCTCCTCCTTACAGTGTAATACAAATTACCTGTCCCAGGGCAGGTGCAGCATCCATATCCACAATAGTCAATCACAAACTCAGAAGCCACCCCATGATTGCATGAGGCTTTGGGGGAACACCTATACATAAACCATAACATAGCACCAGGTTACTTGTGGATGAGGTGAGCAGTTTCTCTCTTATTGTTAATGTCCAAATGTTCTAAAATAAGCAAATATTACCTACATTAAAAAAGTTAAAGTGTTAAAACAGATAGGCAAAATAGACAATAAACCGAATAAAATAAAGCAATCAATGAAGGAGGTAGAGATAGGTCGTGTATCAAATAATCCTGTCCCTTTGGCACTGTTACAACCACCAGAGGGCCAATCTTAGAGACATTTAACTGTCAAAGGATAAGTTATGCTGGGGTGCCTCCCTCATGCGGTCTCTCAATAACCATTTAGCGAACGTTTACATGAGCTCCACGTTGGCTGCAATGAAGGCCAAAGGTCACAACTCTGGTTCACACTGAGGTGTGGACCCTTGAGATGTGATTGTTGGCACTGATTCTTGCATCCAGATCCCAGGAATTCTGGTAGAACAGCTTCAAATTGGGGCCTGGTCTCAGGACTTTCAAAACCAACCTCTGGTGTTAATGCTTGGCCAAGAGTGAGGATCACAAGGAAGATGTGACACGTGGGTCTCGTGTTGAAGGATGGGAGGGAATTAGCCAGGAGAGGAGGCACAAGGGGGAGGAGGGCCAAGTGGGCACAGACAGTGGAGCTAAGGTTAGGGACTGCGTTGAGATGAATAGATGGTTGGAGTGTGTGGGGAGATGGATGTCATGTCAGTCCTACTGCACTAAGCCACGTATCTACCCTCCAGGGAGAAGGCGGTCAGTAGAGCCTGCTAAGCAGGACTCACCCCACCTCTCCATGTGTTCCATCTGCCCAGAGACACGACCTTTTATCCATAGGCAGGACTGTAGAGAGGTGCAGGTTCTGTATGCTTCGAGCATTCCCCACCTTCGGAAAGAGCGTGTTGCTCCGTGGTGCTCTGACACATCGGCCTGCAGTGCACACTCATTCAGGGACACATCCCTGTTCCTAATGTCTTTTAAAGGCCTCCTGTGTGGGGCCTTAATTGTTGTAACTCTGAGAATCAATCTCCCGTGGAACTTTTTATAATTTATTGAGAATAACAAAAATTTAGAGGTGAAATACATGTCCAGCCACAAGGAAAGGAAGTAGGATTGTCACCAAGGAACATCAAATGGAAAATTATTCCACATGCTGCTTCAGGCTGAAATCACTAAGCAAGTCAACTGACCTGATCACCATACTCAACTGTCTCTTTTGGAGATTAGTAACTTTTAGGCAAGCTTTCAGAAATAAGAATAGTTTGGTTATTAAGTGGGACATGTTATAAAGACAATAAAACCCTTAAAGTATGAGGGGAAAGTGTCTTTTAAATGAATAATAGCAATAAAATAAAAAACACTTCTTGAATTCCAAGCACATTAAGTACATGGTACTAGGGTACATAAACAATTCATCCTATCAATACAATGCCCCACCTGGGTGGATAAAACAACTGAGACGAAGAATATTTCAGATACCAAAGATTACAAGTAAGTTCAGTGATAGAATACACAGTAAAATTTTAGAACTTCTGTGATGTAATACAATAAGAAATATATATTACATTTTTATTCCAAATTGTAGACACAGAGCTCTTAAAACACTTGTCACTTTCTAAATGGTAAGGATGGCTAGAGCATCTTTTGTTTTAATATTTGGTTTTGTTCCTAAATCCTGGCAATATTTTGAGAGTAGTGATAGGAGTGGTTTTTTGTTTTGTTTTGTTTTTAATTCATAGTAGGTCCCTTGCAACCACATATGCATTTATGCTAATCAAATAAATGGCAGCAGAAAGTCTGTATAGCTCCAAGATGAGGGCTGGTTGCTATAGACGGGAACAAGCCTTGTTAACAGAAGGTCGTCCTTTTCAGCTAGATATAACCATTTCCAAACCTGACCTAAGGTGGTGAGAGGGCTTACGTCCTAATTAATTACCAGTGGCCAGCGTTCAACATATCATGTCTACGTAGGAAGCCTATATGGAGAGGTATAAAGAGCTTCTGAGTTGTTCATTATGTCCACACGCTGCAGGAACAGCAGGCTCCAGCTGCATAAGGACAGGAACTCCTGTGCTTGGAGCCTTTTAGACCTTGCTCTGTGCATGTATTCACCTAGCTATTCATCTGCATCCTTTATAAACCTCTATCATAATAGAGTGAATGTAAGCAAAATGTGTCTCTGCATTCTTTGAGCCATGACTTCAAACGATTGAAGAAAAAGTTGTGGGGCCTCTGAAGTGTAACCAAGTCGGGCATAAGTGTGGAGAAGGTAGCTGGCCTCTGAAGAGGGGTCAGCTTTATGTGACTGAGCCCCTCACTTGGGCAGTCTACATGAACTCTGGATGTTGGCTGACTTATGTTACAAGATACCCAACTGATGTCAGCAATGAGTTGGACAATTGCTTGATATGCAAAACCTCCTCACTGAGTAGCAGCAGGGCTGTGAAGAGAGTCTTCCTTTAGTTTCCTTCTCCTAATACCTCTTAGCCAAGGCTCAGCCTATGTGCATCTGTGCCCCAGAGAAAAAGGCTGCTCAGCAAGCTTAGCAACTATGGGAAGGGGTATTTTTTTCTGTTGTATATCTAAGAAGAGAGCCCCAAACCATCATGCCTCCTTCTAAGGATGATATGCAAGCTTTCTCTCTCCTGTGAATAGTGTAAGAACAACGCACAGTCTCATCCAGAGACTGCTTCATCAGAGAACAACCCTTCAGAAACACCGTGTACCTAACAGCATGGTAATGAACATGAACAATGAACACCTGATGATAATGAACCTTCTTTGGCTTGAGTCCACACAGCAGCTTAAGAGGTTAAAACTGGCCAATATCTGTTAGGATTTGTGTCTGGATATCCCCCCAAAGCCTCAGGCACTTTTATTGGTTTTCTCTTTCTTTCTTTCTTTCTTTCTTTCTTTCTTTCTTTCTTTCTTTCTTTCTTTCTTTCTTTCTTTCTTTCTTTCTTTCTTTCTTTTCAGTACCAGGGATTGAACTCAGCACCTTGCACTTGCCAGGCAAACAGGTATTCTGCTGAGCTAACTCCCCAGCCCGCTCAGGTACTTTTAGATAGGGCTTTTTCAGAGGTAGCTGAATCTAGAGTTTGTGATTAATTCATGCTTCAATGCTGGGATTCAGGGCGATGAGATTAAAGGTGTGTAGTCGCTGAATCAGTCCACTGACTGGATTGGTATCGCCCTAACCCCAGTAGACTGGATCAGGTAGAAGGAGCAGAAAGAGGCTTGCTTCCCCCTCTTACTCTTGTTGTTCTAGCTGTCTTCTGTCACCATGAATTGTTGTCTCTCTGCCATGTGCCACCCTGCTTTGGAGCCAGCTGACTATGGACTGAAACCTCTACAAACTGTGAATTAAATAAACCTTTCTTCCTTTAACATTGGGGTTGGGTATTTTGTCTTAGCAAGGAGAAAAATAACTAAGGTACATCCAGAGCTAATAAATATCTGTTATTCACAGCTACCTAGCAGTATTTTATCACCACAGTCCAGTCTGTGACACACTCTTGTCTCCTCTTGACAAACTGGCCTTTTTCACTCTGAACCAAAGAGGAAAAATATGTCATTTTCTTAATGTTTATTGCAAATTTTAAGAGTTCTTCCAGTGCCAGCCCTACCCCCAGGGCTTGCTGAGACTGTGATTGAGACTGAGCGTGGTGGTGCATGCCTGTAATCCCAGCTCATGGGAGACTGAATGCAGGAGGATCATTCTAAGTCTGATCTACATAGTGAAACCCTGCAGACCCTTGGAGACTCTGCCCTAAAATACAAAAATAAATAAATAATAAAATAAAATAATTCTCCCTACCTATCAGCCTCAGTTTGGGGAGTCAGCCTAGCCTGTTAATCACAGAGGAAAATATGGAAAGGCAAGAGGATCAAATACCTAAGCCTTGGTGGTACCTTAGTCCACCAAGTGAATCCAAATCACTCAGCAGTTAGACAGTCTGGTTTCTCAGAGCAGACAGTGCCCATCTTGCCATTGTTTATATGTATTTCCATCTTAACAAGATGGAATCACTTCTGTCATGCCATAGCACATCAATACTCATGTCATTCCACTTACACAAAGTGGATCACTAAGGACCTGCTTTCTAATCAAATGCTTCATGAAAAGCCATGGCATATGTGTTGTTTTCATTTTGTAAAAGGACTCACCACAACATACCTTTAAAGTCTAGCTCTTTTGTTCAGTGTAGAATTCCACTTATAGAGGTATGATTGCCTTGCAATGGTCAGAAATATATTTTCTCGATCCATAAGATACATCTCCTGGCCCCTGAATGCCTTTTCTCCAGTCACACTGAGTTCGAGTCACAACTAGAAATGGACGAATGTCACTGCTGAGGTGGGACTTTGCTTCTGCTTGTGTGAACTTGGTAAGGACATTTCGCCCAGGACAAAACACTGAATGCCAAGTGCCTGAGATTATTACTGTGGACAGGCAGTTTTAGAATGCTTTACATGGAAATTTTCTGTTTTCCTTTGCTGTCAACTCACACCATCAGAAAAAAAAAAAAAAAATCATTTCATGGCAGCAAGGCACAGTTTCTGTGCTGATTAGAAAACAACCAGGGCAAGCTTGATAGACTAGACAGCAGCTAAACAAACTGACAGGGTAGGAAAATAAAGGAAAACAAATAAGCAAATACTGCGCTTCCAGGTGAGTCTGGGTGTCAGGAAGCCTTAGCAGGATCCTGATAACGCAATCTCTGTTTCTGCTCATAGGGAAGATCTGTTTCTGAAAAGTGTCGTCATTCACCTTTCACAAATCTCCTCTGACAGCCCTGGGCACAGGAGGATGGAATGTCCTGCTTCAGAACACATGCAGACTAAATTAGAGGGCTGTACTTTAATGATTACGCTGCCATTTTTGGTTGTCTGCTTCATTAAATTCAAATGAAGAATAGCCACACGTTCCTTCTTCACCAGGAGCTTGGCAAGATAGAGCCAGTCACAGCCCCCTGGCCGGCTGGATGGGTTCAGCTCACTTAGAGAAGTGCCAGGTGTGCAAGTTTGTTATGACACATTTCTTCTGGATGCAACACTGCCTTGGACACACCAGCGTGTATGCGCGTGCACACACACACACACACACACACACACACACACATTACACACGGCACCACACACAAGTATGCACGTGTACACATGCACACCACACACACACACATACATGCACATTATGCACACACACCACAGACACACTCAGCACCATGCACACAATATATAAACGCTTCCTGCACCAAGAAAAGGCCAGGTTGAGTTCTGATCCTGTCTTTCACGCCAATATGAGTCTCCTCACACTTTCTGTTCAAAACTCGAGTTTTTAGGGTAGAATTCCGAACCACCACTGCCACCCTGAAAAGGAAAAAAGTCAGACTTACCTAACTGCTCGGGCTATAAGGCCCAGGAGAGACACTGACAAACTCCCTGGGGAAAGATGAAAAAACAGAAAGAATCGCAACCATTTAGGGAGCCCCGGCCAAGCATCACTTGACGTGCAGGTCCCTGGGAAGAACGCCGGGTTCTTTCTCCCAGGAACCAAAATCCACGCTCCCGGGCTCACCTCCGTTTCAGAACCCCGGATCCAGAGCTGGGGGTGCGAGGCTGCTGCGGAAACTCGAGGAGTGAGGGGTCCCGGTAGCTGGTGTCTGCCCCGCGCGAACTTGGCGCGGAGGCGTCCCGGGGCTCACTAAGCCCAGTGCAGCCGCTACCCCATCGTCAGCCTCAGCTCCCGGGGAGCATGGCACAGGCCGCCGGCGCCCAGAAACCCAAAGTTTCCCGCGATGCAGAGCAGCTTTGGGCGCTGGGCCCCGCGGCCCCCGCCACTCGGCCCTTACCCCGCGGGAGCCAGGCTCGCTTGCAGCCCGTTGCTACGCGACCGTGCTGTCAAGCTCCGTGGCTGCGCGCTGCCCTGTCTCTTGGCCACAGGAGGTGAACCATCCTCCCCCTACCCCCCCCCCCCGCAACCTCTTTGCTCACTTACTAAAAATGAGCGCTCTAAAAGTATTCCTTGCTCTTTTGTACTGCGTCTGACTATTCTGGGGCTTCTTAGGAGGAAACAGGGTTTTAAGAGCTTGAATTCGTTTCTCAGGCAGGGAGGAGGAGTTTCATATCTCCTCCTCTTCTTTCCTATTCCTCGGCTTAAACTTGATTTCAAACTCCAGTGGGCACATGATTTCCTCCTTTCTCAGAAATCACTTGGCTCAAGCAGGAGAAATAATATGGCCCCCATCTCAGGGATGGGCAGACCGAGCCGCGAAACCTTTACAGAAGACAGCTCTGCACTGGGCTGCGCTGAGGTTAGCAGTGGTTCTCCATATGGGGGTGCTGGCCTGTGGGCGAGGCCAAGGGAAGGAAGGGCAAAGCCTGGTGTTTTCTCTGTTCTTGGAGGACTGGCAGTTGGAGGGTCACCAGGCTGGACAGTCTCCTGGGGCCTCCTACTGTCACCAAATGATCAGAGCACAGCCACAGCAGCCTACGAGCTCCGGATCAGTGCCAGTGTGTGCTTATCCTGTGAAAACTTAGCTGTCCCTAATTGGCTTTTAGCTTACAAATTACCATGCAGAATAGAAAGGAACACTCAGCTAGCATTGCTTTCCTCCGTCCCCATCGAGGTAGCCAATCTTGAGCTGCATGGGCTGCCTCTCCTTCCCCTTCTGCTGCTTGGCTCCTCACGCTTAGAGTGCCCAGATACAAGATTAAATATGCTTGAGAGAATTTGCACACTGCACTCCATTCTTTTCTATCACTTAGAATCCTTCCACTTGCTCTCCGGAATCATGGCTCCTTGCTAGCAAAATCCCCTGCATCTTCGCTGTGTTCTCTGACTTCTTTGGATTTCTTGTATGTCTGAAACCTGACAATCCTTGAAAATGACAGGCCATATTGTTACCTGCCATTCTCAGGTACTTCAGCCATCTACTGACCTTTGAGTTATTCTGCTTCCTCCTGTGAAGACACTTTCATCTGGCTCACTGTCCCTTTCCCCAGTTCTATCCTTGTGATAGTTGCTTCTTCACATGCACAAATGGATTATTCGCACACTGATTTCTCAGCTGGGTCGTCCTCTGCTGTCTTGGGGCTGCTCCATCAGCCTAGCCTCCTGCTCTCCTAGTAGTATCATCCGTAATGTCATGCATCATTCTACTCTCCAAGCCCCTCTTCCACCTTTCCAGTCTGCTCCCTGCTGTCTTACTCCAATTTCTCTTTCGACTTAAGGTATCTACAGTTCACTTACTCTGTTACCTTTTCCCCATCCCCCATTCTCCTTATGACTTCCCCTCTGTCCTGATGCATCCTAATGCACCTTGCCTTCTAGGTTCATTCCTAGGAGTGCTTTTGTATAAGAATCGTCAAATGTACATCCCTCTCCATTCGCACACTCCTTACTTGAAAAAACCACAGTGCCAGCAAGATCCGGTTCTGTGCTTACTCTCTATGTGCACACAGCTGAACATGGTGGAAAAAGTGCAAAACCATGCAGCCTAGTTTTATTTTCATTGACCCTATCTTTTGGGTTTTGAGTTTTATTCTAAGCAGCTATATAACAGTTACTTTTTTTTGCTTATAAAGAATGCTACAAAGCCGGGCATGGTGGCTCACGCCTGTAATCTCAGCACTCGGGAGGCTGAGGCAGGAGGATTGGTGCGAGTTCGAGACCAGCCTGGGCTACAAAAGTGAGCTCAAGGCCAGCCTCAACTGCATAGCGAGACCCTGTCTCAAAAAAAAAAAAAAGAATGCTACAGATTGAATGTGTCCCTCCTTTCACTGAAATGTTGGAAATGTAATCCCCAAGTTCATATGTTCATGGTATTTGAATGTGGGGCCTTAGGGAAATAATTAAGATTAGATGAGAGCATGATGATGGGGTCCCCAAGCAGGTATTAGTGGCATCATAAGAAGAGGAAGAGAGACCCAACGTGGCACTCTTGGCACTGTCTCCCCTTGTGGTGCCCTCTGCCATGTTATGAAGCCACGAGAAGGGTCTCATCAGGTGCTAAGAAAATGCATACTCAGGGGCCCGGCAGGATGGCTCAGTGGTCTAAAGCGCCTGCTTGGGGAAGCTTGGGCGGCTTCAGGGACCGCGGTTCAATCCCCGGCACCACATGCTGCGCCAGCCCTGCCCTCCGGGTGGGCTGAGCCGGCCATAAAAATGAGTCAATAAACAAAGGTTCTGAAACAAGAATAAAAATAATAATAAAAAAAGAAAATGCATACTCATATTGGACTTCTAAACTTCCAGAACCATGTACCAAGTACATTTCCATTCTTTATACATTACCTGGACTCTAGCATTTTCTTATAGCAACAGAAAACTGATTAAGATAAAGAGTATTACAAATGTTCCATAGGGTGATTGGGTTGTGGACATTGTCAGGCTGACCTCTATTGGTTTTGAGTTCAATCCCTGGTACTGAGAGATAGAGATAGAGATAGAGATAGAGATAGAGATAGAGATAGAGATAGAGATAGAGATAGAAAGAGAAGCAGTTAATGCTTAAATTGTTTTCTCTCTCCTTTTTAATTTTACATATATGTATATATATATATATATATATATATATATCCAATTTTTCATGTTTATATCTGGTAATATAAACAACTAATTTGAAGACGGCAATATGAAATATAACAACCGTGTTGAATTCTTATCATTTTGTTCAGTGAAATTCTGTATCATTTCTAAGGTGTTTCTGTTTGTTTTACTATTTTTTATTCTCTTTAAAAAATATAGTCACATCTATGGAGCTACAAAAGCTGTCCTAAATTTATCTAATTGATAATGGACTCCCTTTTGATTTGTTCATCTAAATGGATGACTTGTAAGCCAAGAACTTTCTTTATAGCACTTTATCTGAATTTTTTCCTTAAAAAATTATTATTGCAATTTTCTATCTTAATAGGTAGAACAGAGTGAACAATAATTTTTTTTCTACCAAGCAAACAGATGCTGTTGGGAGTTGCCATGCTCTCAGCGTTGGGTGAGGCACCTAGGCGCCTGGAGGCCATCAGCATCACGGCACTTCCCACCTTCTGATGTGGGAGTGTAGGATGGAAGGTCTTACTGAACTTCCTGGTGTGACCAGCAGGTTTTGCTGTCAGCTTGTTTGGTTTGGGAGCCATCTAGGGGAACAATTAAGTACATGTCTGAGTGTGTCTGGGTAGGTTGCAGAGGGGCAGCCTTGGAGGCTGTATCCAACCGCTGCTTCCTTCCTTTCTGGAGCTGTTTTCTTGTTTCCTAGCTGCCATGGACTAGCAGCTTTGCTCCACCACACCCTTCGGCCATCACATTCTTGCCTTGGAGCCAGCCAACCATGGATGGAATCCTCGGAAACTCTGAGTCAAGCAAAGTTTTCCTTCATTATGTATAGTATCAAGTGATTTGTCCTAGCAGTGAGAGAGGTGAGCAACACAGGACAATGCCCAAAGCTCTACCTACGCTTGCCTTCTGTAGGTCTCATACTAGAGACCTAGGAGGTTTTACTAGAAAGCCACTGAGTTACAAGCAACAAAGCAGGGGCTTATTATGGCTTGAGATCGTAGCTCTGCCTATTATTAAGGGGATAATCTCTCTGGTATGTTACTTCCTTAGAGCTTCTATTTCCTGAAAATAATATTTGTCTCATAGGTTAAAAAAAAGTGTGGGACAAGGACTAGCCAGATAGCTCAGCAGCTAAAGCACCTACTTAGGCAGGCCCAGGGGCCAGAGTTCGATCTCCAGCATGCCTGTGCCAGCCCTACCCCCAGGGCCCACTGAGAGGGTGAATGAGACTGGGTGTGGGGGTGCCCACCTGTAATCCCAGTGCTTGGGAAGCTGAAAGCAGGAGAATCACTGAGTCTGATCTGTGTAGTGAGACCCTATAGACTTCTTTTTAAACTACATTAAGAAAAAAAAAGTGTAGGACAGACCAGGCAGAGTCTGGTACACAGTGGGTGCTTACTAAATGTCCATTTTTACTTTACACAGTGGCTGGGCATATGCCAGAGTATCTTCCTTTTACCTCCCCCGGTGGCTCCTTCTCATTTGGCCCTGGAAGACAGGAAGAAAGAAACTCTGCTCCTGTTTCAAAGACAGCATTTGTTACAGTAGAGAGAAAGCAGCAGGAAGGAATATTTCATGACTCAGAGTAAGGCTTTCCACAGAAGCAGTTAATGCAGAGTGCTGTTATCTAATGGCTGTGGTTACTGTAACTCTGATACATGGTCCACTGAGTAGGCTTTTGGAAGTCAGCCTGGGAACCTGCCTCATAGCTTTACTTTTATTTTTTCTTGATACTAAACATTGACAATTAATTTTTATTACATAAATTTATAATATTTGTTTGAGGTTAAAATAAACCCACTTAGTGCACATTGCTATAAATTGAAAAGTGAAAATTCCTTTTCCATCTTAACCTAACCTCTATCCCCAGCCTGAAATGCCATGTACAGTTTCTTGTGTATCCTGACAGGCATTTTAAAGACATATTTAGATGAGAATGTGAATTGTTGCATATAATATTTTGGATTCTAAATTAATGGAAAAGCGCTGGGCGTGGTGGCGCACGCCTGTAATCCTAGCACGCGGGAGGCTGAGGCAGGAGGATTGGTGCGAGTTCGAGACCAGCCTGGGCTACAAAAGTGAGCTCAAGACCAGCCTCAACTGCATAGCGAGACCCTGTCTCAAAAAGACAAAAAAAAAAAAAAAAAAAAATTAAAAAAAATAAATTAATGGAAAATATTTTCCGGGAGTGGTGGCACACACCTGTAATCCCAGCACTCGGGAGGCTGAGGCAGGAGGACCGGTGAGAGTTCGAGACCAGCCTGGGCTACAAAACTGAGCTCAAGGCCAGCCTGAACTGTACAGGGAGACCCTGTCTCAAAAAGACAAAAAATAAATAAATAAATTAATTAATTAATTAAAAAAAAAAAAAGGCCCAGCAGGATGGCTCAGTGGTCTAAAGCTGGCCATAAAAACAAACAAACAAACAAACAAAAGTTCTGAAGCAAGAAAAAAAATAAAAATAAAAAAAATCTTTAAAAAAATCTGTCCTTAAAAAAAAAAGAAAAATATTGTAATGAAATTTTGTTCCATGAGCAAATAATAAACTGACGTATAACTATATTTTGTTTTGTAGAGCAAGAAACTATACTTAAAAGTCATAAATAATGCTGTTTAAGAAAAAGTAATATTTTAAGCAATTTAGGAGTTTAAAGGGCTCAGTTATCTGGAATACTCAGTCTTGATAACTGGGGTATGCTTGGTCATATAGCCACACTGGACACAGCTCTAAGGTTAAAAGGGTGCTTAGCTCTGTCTCTAGAGCTAGGAGCTCCTTACACGCTTTTGGGGGTACCTAGAAGTGTGCTTAGCCAAAGGTCTATCACTAATCTTGGGCCTAGTGCACAGGGTCCCATCTGTGGGCCAGAACATGTATCTATGGGCCAGAACATATCCTCAGCAGTCTGGAAACATGATCAGCTCCTGACAGGCCTCTGCCCCTGGGGGATAGGCCCTGTGCTGGCAGCAACCACTACCTGGCACGGGACCTAAAGAGAAGGCCTTTCTGGTCTGTGTTATTTTGAGGTCCTCTAAGGATTATGTAGTCACTTAGGTAGAGAAGAAAATCATATGAAGGCTTATACAGGTGTGACTCTTTGTCTCAGAGATAGGTGAAGGGTCTTTTGTGTAAGTCATATGGGAAGAAGTTTTTTCCAGTCAAGGTGTATAGTACTACCAAGTTTATTTGCAAGAAAGAGCTACAGAAGTCCTATTATAACAACAATGGTAGCCAGAGCTCACTAAGACCTGCTTATGGGCCTGGCAGAATGGTTCAGTGGTCTAAAGCGCCTGCTTAGGAAAGCTTGGGCGGCTCTAGGGACCGCGGTTCCATCCCCGGCACCACATGCTGCACCAGCCCTGCCCTCAGGGCAGGCTGAGCTGGCCATAAAAATAAACAAACAAACAAAAGTTCTGAAACAAGGAAAAAAAAAAAAAAAAGACCTGCTTATGAGGTCTTATCGGACCTGCTTATGGGACTTTCCCATCCCAGTCCCTGGAGAGGTCAACAATTTCAAGTATGAAGAACAGAAAGAAAAAAGGGTGGGCCAGATAGCTCAATGGACTGAAGGGTCTTCTTAGGCAGAGTGAGGGGGCCGGGACACGCTTGCCGTGCCAGCCCCGCCCCTGGGGAGCGCTGAGAGCGATTGAGACTGGGTGTGGCGGTACCCGCCTGTAATCCCAGCGCTTGAGAGGCTGAAAACAGGAGGTTCACTAGGAGGCAGATCTACACAGTGAGATCCTGTAGATCCTGTATTAAATGCATTAGAAAGAAAAAAGAAAGGAAGGAAGGAAAGAAAGAAAGAAAGAGAGAAAGAAAGAAAGAAAGAAAGAAAGAAAGAAAGAAAGAAAGAAAGAAAGGAAGGAAGGAAGAAAGAAAGTGAGCCGAGCCGCTTTCCATCTCTCTTTCCTCCCTGGGTTTGTGTTTTGCTCATCTTCTCTGCAGGTTGCCGCCTGTCACGTGGTAGCCTTCTGTGAACAGCAGAGCAGAGTGGAGAAATAGCACCTCCCTCCTTCTCCACTCCTTCCTGGAAGTGTGGATTAGACCGATTTGGGAGGGAGAATGAGGCTTTGGCTGACTGAGCTCCAGTCACCTCTCTCTGCATCCTGATCATCATTTCTGCTTCTATTTGGATAAAGCTAGAGGTCACATCAAGAAATCGTGCATGCTCACCAGTAAGGTTATGTCAAAAATTTGCAGCAAATGGGGCTAGCATTAGCTGCTGGCTAAACTGGCCCAGAGAACATTTCTCCTCTTCCAGCATATTAGTTTTCGCATCACTAAGACACAATACTTTTTTTTTTCTTGTTTCAGAACTTTTGTTTGTTTATTTATTTATTTTTATGGCTGGCTCAGCCTGCCCTGAGGGCAGGGCTGGCACAGAATGTGGTGCTGGGGATCGAACCTCGGTGCCTGCAGCTGCCTAAGCTTTCCTAAGCAGGCGCTTTAGACCACTGAGCCATCCTGCCAGGCCCCTCTTTAAAGTATTTTTAAAGGTAACAAAAGAAAACAAGAAAGAAGAAAAACCATCATAGGATTGTCCTACTGCAATGTTGTACATGGCTTGATTTCTAAATTTCTGTGTAAAAACGTGTAATTATTCTTTTTCACATTTTATTTATTTTTTTTTATTTTACTTTTTCACATTTTAAATAGGGATTTAAAGTTTAGAATATCCATGGTTGCTGGAAAATAGTAGTTCCATGTCATGTCTAAGGTGACCGATATTCAGACAGATAGTGATGTTAAGCTCAACTGCCTATGTTACAAGGTAATACTAACACTAAGCTTTTCCTCTTGACATTTAACAACTAAAGTTTTTAGACCAAAAATTAGAGTAATAGATGGGCAGCTTCAATGATAGACAATATTTTGGCTCTAACACTTCAAATTCAGTGAGGACTCAGGACATAAAAGAACCTGTGCTGTGACATCCTATAACTCAGTGGTGTCCTAAATTTCATGATCATGGAGATTATGGGGCCACATGTGAAAGTAACTGATAATGTATAGTGTGCCTAAGGAGAGCCACCTAGAAAGAAAATTTTCTCTCAGGCTTTCATAGAGAGCAAATTGGCCAAGCAATGGCTATGACTCATCCAGATGGCTGACACTGACAAAAGAACTACAAGGTGCTGTACATGATTCCAGCATAAATCCTAAGGAGATGTGACTGACCTTGTCAGATTAAAAAAGTTACATTTTTAGTTGTATAGGCCTTGCTTTAACTTGGTCTTAATCGTTCAGCAGAAAAGTGTAACTACGTGATATAAAAGTAATGCCATATTAATATGTCAAGCTGTAAAAGGCTCAAGTCAATAACTTCTGACAATTGCCAGTTCTGCTGACAGCCCACTACTATTATGGACTATTGGACAATATTGGGTTATTTTGCTGAATTCAAACACCTACAACCTTAGGATTGGTTTTAAGTATGAAAAGGTCCTTCAATGACTTCTCTAAATACAGCTTTTCTAACTGTAGTGGAATACCATCTGAAAGAACAAAAAGGAAAAAGAGGGTATGTTGGGAGTCAAGAAGCTAGGAAATTCATCAGACACACGAAGGTGGGACTTGGCCCAGTGCCTAAAGCAAACAAGCTACCTCATTCTTGAGATGAATATCCTGTCTGGTTAAGGTTTGCTATCAGTTGCTAGGTAACCTAGTATCGTGCATTATTAACTTCACAAAAGTGTAAATAAAGGACAGTTTTGCTGTGAAAAGTGGGGGAGGAAACATTGATATATATATATATATATATATATATAGATATAGATATATATATAGATATAGATATGTATATATATGAATTAGTAGATATACACCTACTTTCTCTTAGCTCACAGAGAATAAAAGTTTGTAGTAATATTGTTTAAAAAAGATATCACATCCACATCTTGTCCTCTGAATTACCTCTATGAAGGTAACAATATGCAATGTATTAATTATTGTAAATGTCTTACTAACCTGTATTGAAACAGTTTCATTGCTATTCTTTTTTTTTTTTCTTGTTAAAATGAATAAAAAATTTAAAAAGGTAAGTATTAGCAACTATCCTTTACATAATTTCTTAATTCTTACTTGATGGCTGAAATGAAACTTATATTACAGTTGATGTGGTTTTCAGTGTATGTAAAGGAAACAACTAAGATATTTATATTTTTAAAATGATGGTAAGGACTGGCCAAATAGCCCAGTGGATTAAAACTTCTTCAAGTAGTTGTATGGGCAGGTGTGGGGTAGTGGGTGGGGTGGAGTGGGGAGGGTGAGGTTCAATCCCTGGGCCTGCCATGCTGGTCCTGCCCCCAGGGTGCACTGAAACAGCAATTGAGATTGGGCGGAGTGGTGCCCACCTGTAATGCCAACTCTTGGGAGGCTGTAACCAGAGGATCACTATGAGTCTGATCTAGTAGTGAGACCCTGAACACCCTGTAGACCCTTCCATAAAATACAAAGAAAAGAGATTCAGCCAAGATATAATAATTTCACTAGAGTTTTAACCAGCAATTAAAAATTTATGTCCAATTCTACACAACATTTTGCAAATATCAGAAGAGCAAAAATCATTTCTGAACTCACTGTAAGGCCAATATTCCTTACATTGAAACCAGACAATGAATGCAAATCAATGATTTTCATGAACTGAAATGCTAAAATGCTTAATAAAAGTTAGTAAATTGAATGTAGCAATTGGGAAAGAAAAATATTCTATGATCAAGTGTGATTTATTCCAGATATGTGTGACTGTTTCAATATTTGAAAACTCAGTCAACAGGCCAAAGGTGACTGAGGGCTAGATTAGTATGATGACCTGTTGTAAGAGGCTTAAATCAACAGCCTTCAATATTGCCAGTTTCACCGGTAACTCAGTGCAAGCAAGGAACATTGGACGATGTATACAACTACTTCCTCTCAGTTCAAAGAGAAATTTTTTCTTTTCTGTTTTTTTTCTTTCCATATTGATCAAAGAATTTGTCATGTCTACACCCCATTCTCTGTATAACTGTTATGAGGACAACAATATGCAATGTGTCAATTATTGCGAATGTACTAGTAGTACATGTTTCAAAACTATCATGTTGTTATTTCTTATTAAAAGTAATAGGGGCCCGGCGGGATGGCTCAGTGGTCTAAAGAGCCTCCTTGGGAAAGCTTGGGCGACTTCAGGGACCACGTTCAATCCCTGGCACCACATGCTGCACCAGCCCTGCCCTCGTTGGCAGGCGGAGCCGGCCATAAAAATGAGTGAATAAACAAATAAAGGTTCTGAAACAAGAAAAAAAAAAAAAAATTGGGGGGCCCGGCGGGATGGCTCAGTGGTCTAAAGCGCCTGCTTAGGAAAGCTTGGGTGGCTTCAGGGACGGCGGTTTGATATCTGGCACCACATGCTGCGCCAGCCCTGCCCTCAGGGCGGGCTGAGCCGGCCGTAAAAATGAGTGAATAAACAAACAAAGGTTCGGAAACAAGAAAAAAAATAATAAAAGTAATAAATAAAATAAAAAAGGACTAAAAAAAAGATCAAAGGTAAAAAATTATAATCATGACAAAAAAGAATTTAACAAAATTCAACATGCACACAAGGATCAGCCAAATAGCTCCATGCATTAAAGCACCTGCAAGCAGGTGCAAGGGCTAGGGGTTCTCAGCAGTTGAGACTGGACGTGGTTGCACGCACTTGCAATCCCAGCTCTTGGGAGGCTGCACACAGGTGGATCACTATGAGTCCAGTCTAGCAGTGACAGCCCGAATACCCTGTAGACCCTTCCATAAAAAAAAAAGTCAACATACATGCCAGAGTTAGAAATAATTCTCAGCACACTAGGAACAGAGGGAAATTTCCAGCTTGGTTAAGAGCATCTGTAAAATATCTACTTCTGACATCATAATTCATGATGAAAGAATTGTGTTCTCCTGTAAAGGTGGGCACAGAACAATGTCGGTTGAACATTTTCAGAGAATTGTAGGCAAGAACTGCAAAGAAAAAGTCATACATGCTGGACATGGAAAACAAAACCTATCTGCAGATGATATGATGGCTCATGTAGAAGATCCAAAGGAGGGCTGGAGAGATAACTTTGCAGCCTAGGTGCCTGCCTGGCAAGTGCAAGGACCTGAGTTTGATCCCCAGGTTCAATCTCTGGTACAAATCCCTGTTACTGCATGCTGTGCCAGACCCAGAACCCTGGTACACCATAGTCACTGAAACTGGGTATGGTGGTGCACCGATAATCCCAGGGCTGGGGAGGCTGAGACAGGAGGTTCACTACAAGTCTGAGTTGTGTAGCAAGACCCTGCACTAAATACATAATATATATATAGAAAATATACAAATAAAGCCCAAATCTTCCTAGAACTAGTACATGTATTCAGCAAAATTGTGAAATTTAATGTTAACACATAAAAAAATAAATTCTACACCTATATATTAGCCATTTGTATATGGATACAGAAATTTAATAGAACAAAGCCATTTTCAACTGCTCCAAAAATGAAATAATCAGGTATTAATCTGACAGCATATGTACAAAAAATTTTATGCTGAAATTTATAAAATGCTAAGACCTAAATAACTACAGAAAATTTTCACATACAAAAACTGATGTTTCAATATGGTAAAGATATTGCCAGGTTTGGTGGCACATACCTGTAATACCAGCACTGGAGAGGATGAAGCAGGATTGCAATACATTCTAAGTCAGCCTGGGCTACATAAGCAAGTTCAAGGCCAGCCTCAGCCACATAGTGAAACCCTGCTGAGAGGAAGACAGAGACAGACAGAGAGAGAGAGAGAGAGACACAGACAGAGAGAGACAGACAGACAGGTAGAGACAGAGATAGACAGAAAAAGAGACAGAGACAGAGGAGAGAAAGAAAGATAGAGTGAAAGACTGAGAGAGAGACAGAGAGAGAGAGAGAGAGAGAGAGAGAGAGAAAGAGACAGGCAGGCAGGCAGACAGACAGACAGACACAGACAGGCACAGAGAAGAGAGAAAGAGAGCGATCACTGTCTCCAATTTAAACTATGTATTTAACAGAATTCCTATCAAAATTCTCAAAGTTCCTGACTTGAATGAGTTCCATATGAGGAGAATGTTCATAAGTCAGGAAACTCATCACAATAATAGCAGATTTTTCTTCACAAACCATCAAATCAAATGAAGCAAAGTACTATAAGTCTTTCAAGAAGATAAATTGCAAGCCAGACTGACACACCCTGAAAAAATCCCCTTTCAAGTATAATGGAGAAGTAAAATGCTTCCATGATAAAGAACAACTAAAGAAATTCATGATGACAAAGCCAACCCTACACAGCCTACTAAGATATATTCTAGAGAGAGATCAAAATGACCACAACTCCATGAATGAGAGTAGAAAGAACCCACCAAATAGGACAATTAAACACAGGAGAAAAAGCAGTATATGACAGCAGGTAAATAATATGCCAATCATAAGTCAATACATATCAGTTGTGATCATCAATGTAAATGGATTAAATTCACCAATTAAAAGAAATAGACTGGCAGAGTGGATTAGAAGCAAAACCCTACAGTAAGCTGTATACGAAAAGGACCACTTAACTCATAAAGAAAATCATAGGCTGAAAGACCGAGGATGAAAACAATACCAGATGCCCCAGTACCTCAAAAAACAAAAGCAGGGGTAACAATCCTGTTTATAGAGAGTCTGAACTTCAAACCAAGAATGATCAAACAAAATAAAGAAGGACACCATATACTGGTGAGGGGAAAAATAGAAGATGAACAGTTAACAGTCATAAATACACATGCACCAAACACGGGAGCACCCAATTACAAAAGACAGATCTTTTTTTTTTAAGAAATTTTTTTTAATTTTTATTTATTATTTTTATTCTTGTTTATTCACTCATTTTTATGGCCAGCTCAGCCCGCCCCGAGGGCAGGGCTGGCGCAGCATGTGGTGCCGGGGATTGAACCGTGGTCCCTGAAGTCGCCCAAGCTTCCCCAAGCAGGTGCTTTAGACCACTAAGCCATCCTGCCGGGCCCCGACAAAAGACAGATCTTAATGGACATGAAAAATCAAATATCCAATAGCACAATCTTAACAGGAGACATTAACAGCCCCTTATCCCCAAAAGATAGGTCAAGCAGACAAAAAATTAGCAAAGAAGTAGCAGAACTGAATGACACCTTGGAACAAATGGGCTTAGAGGACATGTACAAAGTGTTACACCCAACCACATCTGAAAACATTTTTCTCAGGTGCACATGGGACATTTTCTATAATAGACTACATACTAGTCCATAAGTTATGCTTAAGTATATACAAGAAAACAGAAATTATCCCATGCATATTATCTGACCACAGTGCAATGAAATTGGAAATAAATGATAAAAGAAACCACAAAAAATCCCATACATACATGGAAATTAAGCAGCACCCTCCTCACTAACCGATGGATAACAGATAAAATTAAATAAGGAATTAAACAGTATCTACTATCGATTGAAAATTCAAGCACAACTTATCAGAATTTATGGGATGCCATGAAAGCAGGTTTTTTTTTCAATTTTTTTATTGTTTAAATTTAACAATGGTTATATTACATATTTTCATCATCAGATCAGTTTAGATTAATACATATAGGTATATAAGATTGATCAAACAATTAAACATTAACCTTTCTAAATCCACATTACTTTTTTTTTTCTTTTCCTCCTTCTTTTCTTTGAAAGTTGACATATTGCATATTGTCCTCACAATCATTCTACAGAGTACAGTGTGTGGGCATGACCCACCTCCCTATTGATGTTGCATAGAAAAAAAAAAG